>RJWK010028718.1:0-25657 GCA_004363435.1 Platanista minor | reverse complement strand
CCCCTTTACCAACTAAGGTCATATAGCCACGGGTTCCAGGATTAACACCTAGACATCTTTGGGGCCCATTTCTCCAGTCACCACAGTGACCAAACGTCTCTGGCTGGGAAGAGTTTGGGCTTTCAGCTCACAGTTTCCCATATGCATCTACAGCAGTGAATGACATGTTGCTGGATGGTGTGTCCCAGCTCCCGTGGTCTTGGCTGGATATCTGGTCACCAGAGGCTCTGGCCACCATGGCTGAATCTCCACTTCCACAGTGAGCCTGTGGCCATAGAGTAGGTACCCCTTGGGCCTCATCTCCCCTCACCCTGCCCCTCTTGTGCCCCCATTCAGGGATGTTAGACGTTCCTCACACAGCACAACACTGAACCAGACACTGCGTGAGGGGCCCCAACACCCCCTAAGCATGAAGCCTGAGGGCTACTCACATGACGTAGCTGAGGACCAGTAACTCCAGGCAATGGCACTTACAGTATCATCCATGTGGATGACGTCCCTACAGTTGTGCAGTGCTCCTCCTGTGCAACTATCCATGGCAGCCCTGAAGACACGAGTGAGGAGCAGAAAGGAACAGGACACCCTGCACATGGGCTTCAGGAGGAAATAATGAAGAATGCCCTCTGCATTTCTTGGCTTGGGCACCTCCGTTGTGTAACCTGTCTGATCTTCCGCAAATCCTAACTACTTCTCAGTCAGCACCTGAGTGTTCCCTGGATGCCAAAACCTGTCCAGGTGACCTTTGCTTAAGTGTACTCAAAGATTAGAAAATCCAACTAAATTCAGGCTGGCTAAGATGGATAATTACCATCCCCGTTTTACACCTGAGTCGGAGGTAGGGGGACGAATGGGTGATAAGGGGACCCAAGGTGATGGGAGAAAGGGCTCTTTGCCCCAAGTATTGTGTGTGACCCCATCTGTAAAAAGATGTCCAAGTCCCCACTGGCTCTAGGATTCTCAGTGCCCCACGGGCCTGCAGGCAGAGAATGAGGCAGATCAGGGCCAACCACCAGCAAACCACAGGTAAACGTGGACCAAGGCGGGTGTGGTTTCCATGGCAGACACGAGAGGAAAGGCCAGTCTGAAGGCAGCCGGCATCTGTGGGGCTGTGGCTTTTGAACAAGCAGGGAGGGAAACTTTATCCATCGTTCCGGACCGTTAGCTGAGACTCAGAAGTGAGGTTTTTCACCCAAGAGTCCTCTGGATATAGAAATGTAGCAACTGAAATCTGCCCTGAAATGTGGGTTTGGAGCAGGTCCCTGGGCTGGCAGCTCTGCTCCAGCGATGCAGGGCCTACCTCCAGGTGGGTGGGAAGTGGGACCGGCCCCCATGCCACCGTCACTCGAGAGAGAAAGCAGAAAAGAGACTCGAGCAAGCGGCCAGTTTGCAGCTGACGCGGAGACAGGCACGTGGTCTTGCGGTTGCCTAGCCCTGTGCCATAGAAGCCCTTTCTCACAGCCTCCACTTGCAGTCGCGTGATCCCCTTGGGTAATTGTTCCCATTATGCAGAAAGCCCAGCAGCGTGTCGGAGGGAACCCAGGTGTCCTGACCCCTGTCCGTGGCTTCCCGGTCACCGACTGATGACCCCGCCCACCTGGCCGGCCCCACTACCCATCCACAGGGCCTCCCTGCCCACGACCCCAGTCAGCAGGACCAGGTGAAGGCTGGATGCCTCCCTCACCTGTTAAACGTGAGACCCACGTGCATGCCAGCCCTCCGAGGGCCGCGACATTCAGAAAAGTTAACCAAGGTACAAAGTACCACGTTAACCAAAGCATTAGATAAAAACCTGCACAGATGCTGGAAACGGTGTCATATATGCACTCCCAGTGACCCAGGCTCTGCACCGACCCCACCTGAATCCAAGTGGGGAGGTTGGGCATTGTGACCATGCGGGTCGATTTCTCGGGCACAGCTGGGAGGACGGTTCCAGGAAACGATGGATTTTACCTCATTTGATGCTCCACAGAGGAATGTTTGGGGCCATGGGAGCCCAGACCAGCACCAAATGAATACCTGGGGGGGCAGATTCTTCAACAACTGTCACGGTGAGCTGGAGATGCCTCCCCTCCGTCCTGTTTCCTCTCTTCCACTCACAGATGTTTATGCAGCTCTGTTCACTTAAGTCCGCCTCAAAAGATTCTGAGCTCTGAAGTGATGGCCATGTCGTGTGTGCCCACTTGCCACCCTGGAGGACCTGCCTCCCTGGACCGCTTGGTGCCAGCACCATGGCCACGTTGGAGCTGGTGTTCACTACATTTTGGCATCGATGTCGCCAAACCAAACTTGGGTCCCCTTGCCCATGCACAGTAAAGCCAATCTACTGACACTGGGCTGGGTGAAGGAAAGTGCAGTGTTTATCGCAGGCGCCGTACAAGGAGTCCAGGGAGCTAGTGGACTCAAAAAGCCCAGACTCCCCGATGGCTTTCAGCAAAGCATTTTCAAAGGCCAGGGCAGGGAGGGGCATCCTGGGGTATGTAATCGGCTCATGCACAGTCCTCTGATTGGTTGATGGTGCAGTGCCAGGACACTGTCACAGGGGCTCAATGATATCAATCCTTAGGTGCCAGTAGGTGTGGAGGCTACAGGCTCATGGTCATCAAGTAGTTAATTTCTTCCTTTTGGTGATGGTTTTAGCACCTGCAAAACAACTCAGGAAATGTGCATCGGATACTGTTATCTGGGTACTTCAGAGGTCCCCCCAGTAGGGTCCTGCTCGGTTACATCAGAGGGATAAATTCCCTCCTCCACTGGGGCCCCTTCCACCCTGTGGTCCAGGTGGCCCTGCCCCTCTCTGTCACACGTCTTTCTGCACCGCAGCCCTTCACACAGTGTTGGGAAAACTAGTAAAATAGTCTTGTTCAGGCTTCAGAGGCAGAAGCAGGCCTCTGACCGATTTGTGACCCTGCCTGCACTGCACACCTGCTTGCACACCTAACAATGGTTACCAACAAGTCAAGCAGCGCAGATGATAGAAAAGGGAGTGGGTCTTGGAATTTCTTGAGCCCTGGCGACCTGGCCAGTCCCCCAGGGTTTGGAAAATCTTGTGACCCACATGGTGAAACCAACAGCATTGTTAGAGTTAAACCAGAGCTGCATTTTTTCCCGCAAACTGATGATATCAGTTTGCGGCCTGGGATTATAAACAGAAGCCCCCAGAGCTACAATTTGAAGTCTCACCCATGGGGTGGATGCACCACCTGGGACCTTCCCAAATGGGACTTCAGACTGCTGTTACTCCGGACTTCCCAGCTGCTGTTTGAATCTGGATGTAGGTGTCGCCCAATCTGGTGATGTATACTCTGTTATGTCTCTCTCTCTAATACTTTTATTCATCCCCTTCTAATGACTGTATATTGAAATTAAGTTAAATAACCTTCTATTTAAAAATTAACTAAATCTGTTCAGTTGTGTGAGACGAGGGGTTATTTTGCCAGCAAATCCAAAGAACCTTGAAACCGAAAGCAGGCTTTTGGCAAAACACAGAGGACCCCAGGGCCATGCAGATTCGGGGACGCTTGGTTGATTCATGCAGGTCATAGCCTGACCTTGGAAGCGCGGGGTCCACTGTGCTCTGGTGACCAGGGGGCTCTGAGATCACTGGGCCCCCCTCCCCAGGCCCAGGTGCAGCCCCCTCACCTCCTCCTGTCTTTGGTCAAACCTCTCACTGGGGTGTCCCTGACCACTTGATTCTTCATGGTATCCTCCCTCCAAAACCCTGGAATTGACCAAGTTAACACTCTCCTTCCCAGCTACTACCTTCTGAGGCTGCCACAGAATTAAATGAGTTAAAACACGCAGCACGTGTGTAATTGTGCTGAGCCTGGAGCCGCTGCTCAGTGTTATATTTTACTTAGAATATTTTGTAGAATGTAAGATGCCATTGATGGCAAAAGGCTTCATTGCTTTATGTACCACTAAGAAAGGAAAAACACTTCCAATTAAACTGACAAGATGCTTTCTTATCACTTATCATTTTTATTTTATACTTATTGAAGGAGCGCTTCTGGACTTAATTAGACCCGGATTTTTATTGGCTGTCACTTCTGTGCACACATAAAAAGAAAGACATAAGCAAGAAAAACTGGTTAAGGTATTCCTAAAACTGGCACACACTGAAGTCCAATCTTCCCGTTTGATTTTCTGCTCCAAGCCATTGAGGCTGCGCAGTTCTCCACGTCAGCATCCTCTGAGCTGTCAGAAGCATCACGGGTCATCCAGACGATCCACTCTCTCTTGGGGCCAGTGGGCCTCACTTCCATCCCCAGAATTGTCTCCCAGGCTGTTTCGTGCAGAGATGAGAACGTCAGCCACATGGCCACGGCAATGCTGAGCCAGCGCCTTTGGCTATAAGACGCACCCCAATTCAGAGACATTCAAGCATCAGAACCGTGCATCTTAGAATCGATGAACGGGGCAATTTGTTTATCCTATCCCCCCCCCCTTCCCGAGCCCTCCCCCAGAGGAAGCTCCGTGAAGTCGGGGGACCTCTCCCTCAGGCCAACTCGCTCAGCCGCTGCCCTGTGGCCTGAGGCATGTCCCCACCTCATCTGTGAAATGGCTGTGAGGACACGGAGCCCTGCTCGCGGGCTGTGAGAGAAACATGCGGCTCCAGCTCAGCTGCCTACCCAGGGGCTTGACTCCAGCCATATCCCCAGCAAGAGGCCTCTCGGGCTAGCAGGATCCAGAACCCTAGGCCCGAGCCTGCCTGAACGGAGGTCGCCAGTCCCTACCTGTGGATGTGTCCTGGGCTTGGAGGATCGAGTGTGCTGCGTCCCACCCTGTTGTCCTTTCTCTGGGGTCCACGCACGGAGCCTATTTCTGCTCTGAGTTTTAAGAAGCTTGCTTCCTGTCGACTTGCTGCCTGTTCACTGGCAGCTGACTGTCCCCTCCCTCCCTGGTGTCCCAGGACGGGCAGCCCAGACACCAAGGAGGCCCCACCATCTTCCTCCCCAGGACAGCAGCCGTCCCTTCTGGGCTTAACACAGTTGAGATAGTTAAGAGGCATCCTTTCCTCACACTCCTGGGACAGTTCTTCTGTGGGACAGACAGGAATCCACAGGTCTCTGGCTCCCTGACCACATGGCTGAGTGAGGCCCAGAGCCAACGCAGACACACGGGACCAGTGGTCGGGCGAGCATCCATGCAGAGCGTTTACTGAGCACCTACTCTATGCTTGGGACACGGCCACCTCCCCCTCCCCCAGGCAGGCGTGGGCTGAGATGAGGTATGTGCTGGGGTTCATGGGGGACAACAGAGACCTTCCCAGAGGGGGTGGCATGTACTGATCTCTGGAAGATCAGTAGGGGCAGCCAGGCAGGAGGTGAGGAAAGTATGACCCAGGCAGAAGGGACCGTGTGAGCTCAGGAGAGGGGGGCAGGGGAGGGCAAAGAAGAGAGGAGGGGAGGGGAGGGGGGAGGGCAAGCGTGGTGCGGTCTGGCTCGTCTAGGGCCCTGCCAACCAGGGCACTGAGAGCATGAAAAGACCACAAAACAGCACCGATCACTCATCCCCCCGGGGCCCGGAGTCCGGACCTGAGACTTGTGGTGTCGCCAGCTGAGCAGAGCAAGTGTGGACGCTCTGGGTAGGAAACTGTCCATCTAATCCTCCTCCACCCCTAGTAGGTAGCAAGCCAGTCACCAAAGGACAAATACTGTAGGAACCCACTTGCGTGAGCCCCCTGCAGGAGTCAGATTCACGGGGACAGGAAGGAAGGTGGGAGCCGGTGCTGGGGGAGGGGTGCGGAGCGATGTTTATGGGTCAGAGTTTCAGTTTAAGAAGATGAGAGAGTTCTGTGAGTGGACAAGGGTGATAGTCGCACAACAGTGTGAATGTGCTTAATACCACTGCCAGTGCCCTTAAAAATGGTTAAAACGATCAATTTTATGTTGTGTGTATTTTATCACAATAAAAAATAGATACTGGAGACAAAAACAGATCCATCCTCCTCCTATTCTCTGGAAGGTGTGAACGTGGCCTTATTTGGAAAAAGGGCCTTTGCAGCTGTAAGGGAAGGATCCCGAGGTGACATCATCCTGTGTCAGGTTGGGCCCCAAACCCAACTTCAGGCCAAAGCCCACCCAAGAGCCCATCCAGTCCTCCCTCTAGAGACTCACAGCACATTACTGCCCATGAACCCACAGCCAGTGGTCACTGCAGACCAGGGAGGCCTTACTCAGAAAACCCCCAGAAAGCTGCTGGCCCCTGATTCCCACAGCATCACCCCCTCTGGTCTTTGCAGGAATGACCCAGGCCAGCCCTGTTGTCTCCTTTTTCCTCCTGGGGCTGCCCTAACCAAGTACTACAGACTGGGGGGCAGGGGGGGTTGTGCTTAAAACAGCAGAAGTCTGTTTTCTCACAGTCTGGAGGCTGGACGTCTGAGATCAAGGTGGGTGCAGGTTGGTCCCTTCTGGAGGCTCTGATAGAAGGGTCTGTCCCCTGTGTCTCTCCATCTTCCTGTGACGACCAGCATCCTTGGCTTGTAGACGATGCAGCACTCTGACCCCTGCCTCTGTAGTCATGTGACCTTCTCCTGGGCGTCTCTGTTTTCTCTTCTTATAAGGACACCATCATTGATTGGATTTAGGGCCCACCCCGATCCAGTATGGCCTCATCTCAACTGGACTACATCTGCAAAGACCCTGTGTCCAAGAAGATCATATTTTGAAGTGCCTGGTAGATGTGAATTTGCGGGGGGATGCTGCTCGACCCATGACAGGGGGATCGGCAGGATGGACTGGAGGTCACAGGTTCTTGTACACATCTCTTGTCACCTGCAAAACGAGACCAGGAGTGCCTGTTTCGCAGAGCTGAGAGGATCCTAAGGAGGGTTATGGGTAAGGTGCCCAGCACGGAGTTGGTGAAAAATAGAGGAATGAATGGAGGGAGGGAAGGAGGGAGGGAGGAATGAGTAGGTGAAGGACCCCACCTGTCCCACCGGTCAGGTCCCAGCCCCACCAGGACCTGACCCCGCAGCACAGCACTGCAGGCTCCGTTGCTGGGGGAGATTATGCATAATATGTAGATCCATCTGCATGTCTGTAAATCTCTTCCCAGGGAGGGATTTGATTCTTCCAGTGCCAATAAGATGATTGAGCAAACTCCACTATTGTCCTGATCATCACAATTAAGCTGCAGTTGGCATAGCATGGGGTGAAGACGAGAATCTATTTTCCCGATTAATAAGGTTTATTTTTACTCAAGCTGAATAATACATGATCAGTGTCAAAATAAATTACAGTCCTTCCATTATAAACCGCTCTGCATTCCCACATCCGTGCCGTCTCTGCCTTCTCGCTTCCCAAGCTGCCTTTCCTTCTCGGGCTCCCGGGAAGACTCCCTTCCTTCCCACCACCGTCCTGCCATTCATTCTCTCCGCGATGGAATGGAATATAAATTGGGCGCCTCGGGGACCTGCAAAACTTAAGAGCACATTGCATCAGGAACTGGTTTTGTGGCTATAAATTATGTAACAGTTCCAAATCAAAACGAAGCTGGTATTGTCACATATGGTATAAATATAAACCTTAAATCAATTTTCTAAGTGTTTGATTTTTCATTTGCGGTTTACTCTCCTACTAAATTTCTGTAAAGACCCATTTATTCAGCTTTGGAGAAAAATACATTAAGCAGTTGTCCACTTGGCAGCCACAGAGACGAGGAGCCACCCGTGGGTTGGCACCTGCCCACCCGCTGACCACAGGCTTCTCCCCCTAAGCCTTTTGGCCTCGGCTTCCCGCCTCGTGATGGGAAGCATAATTGCCCTTTTCCAAAGGGCTCCTTTCCAAGTTGAAAATGAGGAAACAGGGGCGGCCCAAAATAGAACAATGCTGCTGCCTTAGAGCTTTTTGACATTGACAAAAAATCAATGCGGTGGTAACATCCATGCCTCTGGACCTGGGCACCAGGAGTCACATAACTTTACTTAGAATGATATCCACAAACGTGGTTAGGAGCCGACCAAAAACAAAAAGCATTCATTTTGAAGGGCAATGGACATTTTTTTTTTTTTTTTAAACCCAAAGAGAGGGCTTCCCCGGTGGCGCAGTGGTTGGGGGTCCGCCTGCCGATGCAGGGGACGCTGGTTCGTGCCCCGGTCCAGGAAGATCCCACGTGCCGCGGAGCGGCTGGGCCCGTGAGCCGTGGCCGCTGAGCCTGCGCGTCCGGAGCCTGTGCTCCGCAATGGGAGAGGCCGCAACAGTGAGAGGCCCGTGTACCACAAAAAAAATAAAATAAAATAAATAAAAACCCAAAGAGAGAACCACCCCCAGAAGCTACTCTGTCCGGTGCTCAAGGGCTTCACGGGTCCTGTCCCGTCTCGAGTCCCTCAGGCTGTACACCTGCCAGGTGAGGTGTCGTCCAGACGGTCTCCTCCAGTCCAGACACAGCCCCCCACACGTCTGTCCCCCAGGGCTCCAGCCAAGCTGACAAGTTCTAAGGGCCGACGGTTCGGGGGTCCGAGTCTGGACTCTGAAACGTACCAGCTCCCTGTCTCTCTGGTAAAGGGCCTGGTTCAGGGTTCCCCCACCCAAAGTCCCACCTCCCCCGGAGGCCCCGGGAGACCTGTGCCACCACCCTGCCCCGCCCAGCTGTCCTTTTCACTTTGCTGGAGCCATGACTAGGCACTACCTGTGGGCAGGCCTTACAGGAACGGAGTCTTCCCTCCTGGAACCTCCCACTGGGACTCAGGAGGCGCTTGGAGGCCCGACTCGGGGTCCCTATCATCCCACAGGGAAAACAGTGTCCACATTCTCAGGGCTCCATGCGTTTACATGGAGTCTTCAAGCGCCGGGAACCCCACAGCATCATGCCTCCCCCTGAATTCCCTGGAGACTCACACAGAGAAAGTCCCCCCACCTCCCACCCGCTGAATGCTGCTAACTTTGCTTCAGGTACCAGACTCTGCAAGGCTCTGAGCTGAGCCTGCAAACACCAGGGTTATTTTTAACTTAAATGTCATCATGTTTTCTTGACTATGGCTGGCATTTGAGGCTGGATTTAGACCTTGTGGATCTGCTTCCATCTCGTTCCATTTGTTGGGCAAGAATTGGCTACTAAGGCTCTGGGGAAGGCGGTGGAGCTGCCTAGCCTTGTGTGATCCCGTTTGCTTGACCCGGGCACAAGCCAACAGTTCTGCGTTGTCACCTTCTGTGACGGACGCCGTGGATCAGCTCTATCTCGTGCAGCTGTCTTCACTCCATCATCCGTGCCGTACTTTGTTATTATTATTAAATTATTACTTATTATTAAGAACAAGCTCCCCAAACCAGGAAGGACACAGGGAACCCTGCTGCCAGGGCGAGGGGAAGGGCCCCTCGCTTTCCGCTCCCCATCCACTAAAGGTAACAAAAGCACAAGCAGCAGCCTTCTTTGCCAGGCTCACATAGCACAAGCATGATCCATGGGGCAATCAAACCACTCTTCTGAGATTAGAATAACCTCATTTCTTTGGAACCGAGTGGATGGCTCCAAGATAGAGAACTTTCCATCCTGTGCTCAGCTGAGCTCTCCGAGGGGAGGTGCAGAAACAGGAAGCGCGCCTGGGACTCCGTAGTGGAGGCTGAGTTTGCTGTAAAACTTGCCAAGCACAGAGCTTGCTGACAGTGGAGCCACCCCCCAGACACCCGTCCCCAGGGCCCCAGTGGCCACCTGCCCCCCCCAGCCCAATGAGGTCACGCTCAGATCTGGGCCTGGGGGGCTGCCGACCCCGTGCATACTGGTGGCATCTGGCTGTCCATAGAGTCCATGTCCTCTGACATTCTGTTCTTTTCTTCTACCTCCAGGGGCAGAAAGAACCTTCTCTGCTACAGACTTGAAACATGTACCAGGCTGGAAGGGCCACCCTTTTAAATGCTGTGCTATTAAAATTCTTTAAGAGAAAGTTTCCAAGCCCGGCAGAGGGGCCTCGAGGCCAGAAGCCAGTGTGTGAAGCACCACGGGGAGGGTCATCCAGAAAAGAGAGCCCTGGGGTCACAGCCAGGTTCCACGACAGAGGCAGAGACCCCAGGCTGGGAACCCACACACCCCAAGGTAGGCCAGCTCCTCCCTGCCCGTCATCCACACTCAGCCCCTCTCTGCACCTTAGCATCTGTCGCCCTCTGCTCTCCCTGACGCCCACCAGCCTCCAGAATGGTTCCAGCCAAGCCTCACAGGAAGCCTTCCTCTGACCCTCCCCTGTAACCTTCCCAGGCTGAAGCCTTCCCAGCCCCTCCACCTCGGAGTCCATGTCTAGCCCCACCTCCAAAGTAGGGTTTCCCCACTGGGATCTGGGAGGCAGAGCTCACAGCAGGCATACACAGCTGTGCACGAACTTGCCCTTGATGAAGATGGATGAGGAAGCAGAGGTCCAGTGGGCTGTGGAAGGTCCACAGTTCAGGTTACACTCAAGAGGCAAATCCGGGGGGACTTGACCATGCATGAACCCCACGCAAGGTGCTGCCTGGGCGTGCAGGCAAACGCTCCATCACCAGCCCACCAGAGGCCCCCAAGAGAGATTGCAGCAGGCAGAATTCTAAGAGGACCCCCAATGACACACACCCTCATATAATGCTCTCCTTTGACTAAGGGGAGACCTGTGTATATGAGAGAATATCACCCCTGGGTTGTGTCACCTTACAAAGGGGATATTGAAGATGTGATTAACATCCCTAATCAATAGCATTCATCAAAAGGAGATTTCCTCCTTGGGCCTGGCCTAACCAGGTGAGCTCTGAAGAGGGAATCTAGAAGTCTAAGACAAGTAGAGTCAGAAAGACACACTTCTACTGGTCCAGAAGGAAGCGAACATCCACGTTAGGAGCTGCCTATGGAGCAAGAAGCGAGGAACAGTGGGCGGCCCCTGGGAGCTGAGAGCAACCCCTGGCTGGCAGCAAGAAAAGGAGAGCCTCCGTCCTGCAACCACGAGGAACTGGATTCTGACAACAGCAAATGAGCTTGGAAAAAGAGCCCAAGTTCCAAAAGGGGACACAGCCCCAGCCGACAGTCTGATGGCAGCCTTGTGGAACCCTCAATGGAGGACCCAGCCCAGATCCTTGACACAGGGACTACTGTGAATAACAGACAGGTGTTGATTTAAGCCACTGATTTGGGTGATTTGTTACGGAGCAGAGATAACTACTACAGGGGAGCCAGGGCTCCCTACACCCCATCCTATGAGCCAAAGAGAGTGGATTTTTCAGGATAAAATGTGATACTGCAAAGGATTTTTAAAATTTTTAATCAGGTGCTTTTAATTCAGGATGCGTACTTCCTCCTGGTTTGGAGAAAGGATATGAGGCAGAACCACTTTATAAAATGTGCTTGCACATCTTAACTTCAAACAAGAAATAAACTTTAGAGTCTGAATGGGGAAAAAAAAAAAAAACTCCCAGGGTAGATTAATGCACCTTCCCTTCGCAGGAATACTTTGCTTCTGCTTCTGCAGGAAAATGACCCAGACTCCTTGATCCCCAGGGTCCCGACACTTTTCCTCCTTAGGACTTCTCCACCCTGAACAGCTGGAATGGTTCCACGTGTTTCCAAGAGGTGGGGGTGATTCTAACTAATATTCAATCCAAAGACACATCAGGAAAGCCGCATTACCTCCTGTCTGACAGGGGTGTGTGTGAAATTTATAGGATTCCTTTTGGCACAAGCTGCTTTAAAACTCAGAGCTCAAGTAATATTAGGCCCTAAAGTTAAAATGACACAGTGATGGATGCATCTGATGAGTCTCTTGGCAAAGGGGCTGCAGTGTTTTCTGGTTTTAGAGGCAACCTCTCTTAAAGGAGCAGGACCCGAGGGCACCCAGGCTGGACGTGGAGAGGAGAGTCCGAATCACACCCGATAAGCTCGTCACCTTCCCCACAAGGGTGCTCTGACCTTCAGAGTCAACAATTGTCTTGACTAATAACAGGAATATAAAAAGAGGGAAACAAGAAAGTGGGGAGAAACCAAGCAAAGGGGCAGGAGCATCCACGGGGTTGCTCTCTTTCCAGGGTCTGCTGTGATACTGTCCTGCCTTTACTTCTGGGACATTATCACTGATGCTTGTAGCCACATCCCAGCCCCTTAGGCAGCCGTAACAGAGCACTGCAGACCCAGCAGTTAACAACAGATATCTATCCTCTCCCAGTCCTAGAGGCTGGAATCTGAGATCAAGGTGTCAGCTGGGCTGCTTTCTCCTGAGGCCTCTCTCCTTGGCGTGCGTCCCCACACGGTTGTCCCTTTGTGTCTGCCTGTGTCCTAACCTCCTCTTCCTGTAAGGACACCAGTCATATGGGATTAGAGCCACCCCTATGGCCCCATTTTACCTCTATAAAGACCTTATCTTCAAATACAGTCACATTCTGAGGTCTTGGGGGTCAGGACATCAATATATGAATTTAGGGGTGTGGGGAGACACAATTCAGGCTGTAACAGGCAGTGAAAACACCTTTCATGTCATCATAATGCACAAGAGTTGGGGAATAAAGTGGGAGAAAGTGGCTGTGGTCCTGTCTGTTCTGGGGTGTCCGAGGCACCACTAACAGGCCCCACGCACAGGTCCCTCATCCTAAGCGCAGGGCCAGGGACCCTGGAAGGAGCATCCTTGTCCCCAGACAACCTGCTCCCAAGACAGGCAGAGGAGCAAGTTCACCTGATTTCTCTGCACTCGCCTCTGAGGCCTCCTGCTGGGGTTCCACCAGGAAACAGAGGATGACCCAAGGTGCCTTAGGTTCCTTAGGGGATCCCCCCCTGGGCTGGCCAGGGCCCCAGGCAGGACTGGCTGCAAGACAAGCTGCCGTGGCCGGCCCTGCCATCCGAGGGTCCCCAGGCCATCAGGAACAACAGCTCAGGCTTTTTGGTTGCAAGTGTGAGTAGCCCACCCACCCCAGCTGGTTCGGGAAAGTGAGGGATTCACAGGCAAAGGTCAGAACTCACAGCTCAGGTGGTGCCGCGGAGCTTCGCGAGGGACAGGGCCAGCTTTGTCCACACACCTGCCTTGTTCTTCTCTCTCCTGACAGACCCCTGCGCCCAGAGCCGAGATGCCTGCCCCACCCGTGCGCAAAAGGAGCTCCTGCTCAAAGGACAGAGGAGATTGACCTGGGCATCTGTCCCAGCTCAAGACTCTGGGTGCGCTCCTGTCCCGACTGGGGAAGTGCCCTGTGGGGGAGGGGGGATTTTAGAGAGGGGAGGAGGGTCATGGGCAGCAGACACCCCAAAGGTTGCACTCCCAGCATGCCATGCCTTCGTGCCCACAGCCATGCCTGGGCCCACCCTGGCACCTCCGATCCTCAACTGGAACTCAGAGAGGAGGCAACTTGGCAACCTCAGCCGTGGTCCAGAAGGATGCAGGAAGGAGGCCTGGGTTCTAATCTGAGCTCCTCCACATGGTGCTGGGTGATGCGAGCCAGTTACTCACCCTCTCTGAACCCCAGGTTCTCTGCTGTCGGGTGGGGTCTTTATTGTTGCTGGATTTAGAGATGGGAATGCTGGGAAGCCCCCCCACTCAGCTCCTGGCTTGGAGGGGCTCCCAGTAACTGCCTGCCTCCTGGGGGGGTCTAAGCTTGGACCCCGGAGACCACCTGGTCCAGCCCCTGCATCTGATCGCTGTCACCTAATCTTCCAAGAGGAGTGAGGAAGGTTGACCTCACCAGGCAGAGGAGGGAGAGCACCGGATGCAGAGCCTGACACTCGGGGTCTTTCCTCTCCCCCGGAGACTTGGACTTTCCCCGACCTGGGCGGCCACCTCCCCCCGCCCCCGCCAGCAAAATACAGACTGTGAACTCAAGGCTTGAAATTCCCTCGGGGCACAGAAATGGGAGGGCAGCCAACGCGTTGCGACCGTGAACAGCACCCACGGTGGCTGGAAATGCCACACAGGTGGCCGCAGATGCCTCCTAAGGGGCCTTTGGCGGCTCTGCCTCTCCATCGGGATTCTCAGCCTCAGCATGGCTGGCATCCTGGGTGGGATGAGTCTTTGTTGTCCTGTGCACTGCAGGAAGGTGGCACCCCAGCCTCTACCCTTAGGCACCCAAAGCACACACACACGCGCGCACACACACACACACACACTCATGCCCCCGGTATGACAACCAAAACTGCCCCCAGGCAAGACCCCCTGGAAGGACAAAGTTGCCCTGGTTGAGAATGACTGCATGGATGCCCAGATCTTAAAGGAAAGGCTGCCCACGTGAAACCCCGGCCTCCTCCACTTGGGGGGAGCTTGGCTGTGCGACTTGTGCCTGCCGGCCCATTCACTGTCCCTGGGAACCTAGGTAACTGGACCCCCGTACAGGGGAACTGCCGGCCCCCAGGCCCCTGTGCACTGACTTTGATTTGAAGGTCTTATAGCAGTGATTAGAGTCTCTGGGCTGTGGGCCAGGAGGTCCTGAAGGAGGGAGGTACAGGGGCACGGTTCTTTCTGAAGGAAGGCGAGCCAAAGCCCCCGTGTGGAGCAGTCTTGAGGGGTGACACTGTGGGGAAAGATCCTCCCCAGGCCAAGGCACCAAGGCCCCCCACGCGCAGCAGCCCCGTGGGGCAGGAGAAAGGGCCACACAAAAGGAAGGCACCGGCGAACTCGCACACAGGTCTAACCAGACCTTGGGCAAATAAATTTCTGGTCTTCTCGGAGCCTCCAATGCCCAAGGGGGTTTCCCACAATGTTCCAAGGTGGCTCACTGGGCTGTAAAATCCAGTGGCTTGATAGTCAGATTAAACAAGGCTGCATTTTCCAAGGCCAGTGGCTCAGAATGGCTGTCACTCTGAGACTCCACGGAATGGCATCTTCTGCCCATGGGGCCCATGAAACATAAGCAAGAAATAGCATTTTGCCCCTTTGCGCTGTGGACTAGGGGGTCCTGCAGGCTCACCAGCACCATTCCAGAGCAAGAGGCAATTGGGCTGAAGTGTGGTTCAGAGAGGGGTTCCCCTCCAGGAGGGCAGTGTGGAGGCTCAGCATCCAGACGTCAGGGAACCTACAAACGCAGGGTCACGAGCCCAGACAAGGCTTCCATCAGCCCGCTGGATGCAGGCAGCCCTTGCAGGTTTGGGCCGTGAGTCCCCACTGCGACTGGGTCCCCCACCTTCCTGGACAAATGTCCACCCCCCACCGCCCCGGTGGCCGTCAGGGGAAAAGAACTTCATTACAAATTAATAAAACATAAATACAGGCTCTGGAATCTAATAATAGCTGGTTTACATGCTAAAGAGCCTGCAAGGCGCAAGTTCAAGATCTGCCCACCCCCACCAAGCACCGCCAGGCCTGGAAGCTCACAGGTGAGTCTGTGCTCCCCTGGTGGGTCACGTCCCTTGCCAGGTAGCCATCCCCTAATGGGACAGATGCACTGATAACAAAGAAAACCTGTGAGTTGAATCTGAGCACCTTTTGACTTTCCTAATTAAAAGCAAGGTTATTTTCCCACAGAGAGAAGAAACCCAATGACTGCCAGCAGTCAGGGCTGAAGAAGTGGCCTGTTCCTCACACGGAGAGTGCTGCATATGTCTCTGTGACCAGGGGCAGCTGCACAGCTGCACGAAGGATGAAGGACTGGGTCCCGTGGCAGCTGCCTCGGCACCCACCTGGCCAGAGCTCAGAACGTGTTTGCTGAATTGGACAAATCAGCACAGACCCCAGTGCCCCCAGGCAGCCTCTGACCCCACCTTGCCTTCCAAGGAGGTGGCTCCGGCCCTGCTCTGACCCCATCGCCCCCCCACCCTGGTCCTCAAAGCCCTCCCACTCCGACCTTTGTGGCCCACAGACAGTCATCAGCAAACCCTCCCCCATATCCTCAAACTCTTCTCTGGAGGGTCCCTCCGGCTCTTGTTCTCTGACCTCTGGGCCTGGGGCAAGGGCAGGGCGGGGGCAGGTGACCTCCTCATTTGTCACCATGGCTTTCAGACTGTATCAGTTAGCTTTGCTGCATAACAAATTACCCCAAGGTCTAGTGGCCCAGGAACTAGCAACACAACATTTGTTACTTCTCCTCAGTCTGTGGGTTGACTGGTGACATTCCTGATCTAGTCTGGTCCTGGCTGATCCTAGTCGGGCTCTCCTGCACACCTCTGGTCCCCATGCAGGTGGACTGGCAGCCTGATGACCTCACTGGGCCTCCTCACCTGTCTGGTGTCTGGCAGACTGTCAGCCCCAGGGCTGGCCCCTCCGTCCCCCTGTGGAGCTCACCTCCCAGCAGGCTGGCTAAGGTTCATACAGGTGGTGGCCTCGGGCTCTGAGTACAATGAGCAGAGAAGCCTCTGTTGCTAACGTCCCCTGGCCAAGGCAAGTCACATGGCTAAGCCCAGAGGCTGTGTGGGAACCCCCAAGGGCAAGGATGCAGGGAGAGGAATTGTTGGGTCACTTTTGCAAAAGTGTAACCTGCAGACCACTTTTCCCCCTTCTGCTATCAAAACCTCGTATTTGTACGCCACATCAGTGGACTTTATGACTCTTTCTCCCACATCACTGTCATGCTCTGCACCCCCAGCACACCCCTCACTCCTTGCGGACATCTGCCCCTGGCTCCCCCTCCACCCCGCTCCTGCCCCCATCTTTGGGGGGTTGCTTCCTCCCAACACACAGCCTCTCAGCCTTTCACCTCTCACCTCCCAGACTTACTTCTCTCTCAACCACTCGCACTGTCGCTGACCTGGACCTTGCGAGGGCCACACCTGCAGCTCCTCCCTAAGAGTACTCCAGCCTCCCTGCCTCTGACCTCTGACCTGCTATCTTTGATCACCCTGACTCAGGCCATCCCTGTCAGCACCCGGGCAAGGACACCAAATCTTAAAGAAGCCTAGAACCCCTCTTGCCCTGGGAGTCTGGGCCCGAGGGGACTGTGTGTGTGTACACGTGAATGCATATGTGCCTGGCATGTACATAGGTGTGTGTGCATGGGTGCATTGGTGCACACACATGTGTGCACGTGTCAGGTGTTGAGAGGCAGCCCGCTTCACTCAGCCCCAGCTTCATGCCATCCTCCAGTCATCTCACAGTCTTAAGGGAAAGTAGGTGGCAGGGTCGGGGGGGCCTGGATGCCCCCATCCTGGGACAGGTCTGGAAGGTACCTTGCCCTGGAGCCCTCAGAACAAGAGGCAGTGCTGCTGCCCGCTCTGGCCACACTCCCCCGTGGGGGATCCATGCCCGCTCTGGCCACACCGGGTCCTGGGTGTGGGATCCGTGCCCGCTCTGGCCACACCGGGTCCTGGGTGTGGGATCCGTGCCCGCTCTGGCCACACCGGGTCCTGGGTGTGGGATCCGTGCCCGCTCTGGCCACACCGGGTCCTGGGTGTGGGATCCGTGCCCGCTCTGGCCACACCGGGTCCTGGGTGTGGGATCCGTGCCCGCTCAGCACCAGTCTTTATCTAGTGAGTTCTCCTTACTTGACACTTGAGGCAAATGTTTGCTGACTTCACAACTGGTGGAGCCCTTCCGCAGCCGAGTCCCCGCCTATCCCTTCTGCTCCCTGAGTGCCAGGGCCAGAGCCCCTCTGTCCCTCTTGGACAGAAGTAACTAGGTTGACGCCTTCTGGGCTGCAAAGCTCTGCTGACTCTGCCCTCCTGCCCTTGTTTTAAGGTTAGAGGGAAAATGCTTCTCATTTCTCTGTTTAACCAATAGCTGATCCTGAGACTAAAGGAGTGGATATTTTTCCTGCCATCTGTGATATAATCGCAACAGATGGTCAGGCCCCCACAGCTGCTGATTCCCCCCGATGTCAGAAGTTATGGATCACTCCATATTTGCTCCCCAAGTCTCCCCTGGATGCTGTGGGGAACGTGGCTCCCAGAAATGTGGAGGAGTTCCTGATACCCAGAGAGCACATGGGGTGAGCCTCTGAACTGGGGTGGAAGACTCGTTCTTGGCAACAGGCATTCTTCTGGACTCTCGGTAGGGTTGAGAACTCACCACTAGTTAAGTCCTTGGTATTTCAGCCATGTGGTTATGTACCTGGACTCTGGACCCCAAACCCAGTGGCTTTGCCACTTACTCTCTGCGTGCTTGTAGGCAAGTCACTACACCTCTCTGTGCCTCAGCTTCTCAGTCTGTAAAATGGGATGATAACAATGGTCACCTACCATACCAGTTACTGTGAGCAGTAAATGGGTTAATGCACATAAAATGGGTGAATGCATTTAAAACTGTGCTTGGCCCATGGAAGCATTTGCAACTATTATTTCAGAAACTCAGGAGGAGGTGGACTGGGGTCAGGTACTAGGTGACTAAGTTTTCCAACCAGTTTGGAGCCCAGATATAATATTCTCAGGTCTCCTGCGCCAGTCACCAGGACTTTCAGCCCAAACCTCTACAGGGTACTGACCAGCAGGAAAGGGGAGGCGTTGCCAAGAACTGGCTCCTTTTTGTTCTTTATTTAAAGGGGATTAGGACATCCTGCAGAAATGAAAAAGCCTGAAGAGAGGCTACTGTAAGGATAGAATTTTGAAAGCAGGCAGATCAAAGAGCTAGCTCTTGGTGCTTCCAGCATCTGAAGCTGTGCTTTTAATCCCCCTTCAGAGTTCCTGGAGGGCAGTGGGCCATGGTGTGGTTCATCCTTCCCAAGCTGGTGTGCTTTCCAGGTGGCAGAGCCGTGGAGCTTGGTTTTCTCCTTAAAACAAGGAAAAGGGAGGGCTTCCCTGGTGGCGCAGTGGTTGAGAGTCCGCCTGCCGATGCAGGGGACGTGGGTTCGTGCCCCGGTCCGGGAGGATCCCACGTGCCGCGGAGCAGCTGGGCCCGTGAGCCGTGGCCGCCGAGCCTGCGCGTCCGGAGCCTGTGCTCCGCAGCGGGAGAGGCCACAGCAGCGAGAGGCCCGCGTACCGCAAAAAAAAAAAAAAAAAAAACCAAGTAAAAGGGGAAGGAGCAAATTTTCACTGAGCGCTTGGTTGTTTGCCCCATACTGGCCAGCAAGTCACCCATGTCACCTCATTTATCCGCACGACGACCTTGCGAGGTGAAGAGTATTAGGCCCTTGATTCAAATGAAGCAGCCAGCGCTCAGAGAGACCTCATCACTTGCTCCCAGTCACACCACCTGACAAATGAGCAGCTGAGATTCAAATCCAAGTCTGCCCCCAGCACACACTCTCTTCCCACTGACGGATGGGGAAATCGCATTGGGTCCTGAGCTCTCAGAAAAGTCTAAGACAATCTGGGGGTTATTTTTGTCCTCAAACCCTGTGTCCCCTAGTTTTTCCTCGCTGCTGTCCTGGGGACACTAGAGCAGAAAAACCATGACAACTGCCCCTGCATCAGGTGAGGTGCTCAAGTCACCCCCTGGGGGCCACCTGCTCGCTAGCTTTCCCTCCACACGCACGGTCCTCACTCCCTCCCGCACTGGGGATGTAGAGTCCCCTCTGATGGGGTTTCTGCAGCTAGCAAGGTCAAAGCCATGGCACGTTTGTCAGAGAGCCTCGTGGAGCCCTTGGCGAGTGCTCCTGGGCCTCTCATTCATGAACGGTGAACATTATGTCTCTTTATGGCTGGGGAGACCCATAACTCGTGGTGCAGCCAGAAGAATAAAAACTAGGACAGACTTCAGAAGTGGAAGAAAAAGTAATACACTTCATAAGTGAGCTGTTTCAACTCTCCCACAGGGGAGCACTTTGTTGTCGATGAAACAGCTGATGTTTGTCTCCAGGAACCCAAACTGAGAAATGGGGCAGGCACTCTCTATCCCAGCCGGAGATGATGATGTCCTGACCTGACACCCCCTGCAGTTCTAGCAGACTGCTTGACCAAAATACAAAAACAGGGATCAGCGTGCGTTTTCTCCATGCACTGGTGCAACAGCTGGTTGTCTGACTTTTTTTTTTCTCCGGCACAAACAAGTTACAACCAGGCCCCCAGCTGGTGTGCTGCCCTCTGCTCTTCTGGTACGGATGCTGCGTGCCCCCATCAATGTAAATCCACAGGGGTTTTAGGAGGTGGTGCTGAAGTGTCAGGACCATAGGTAAAGGAAATTGGGATTTTGAAGCAAATACATGGTATATGGAAGGTAAGGTTTCAGGCTGACCAGGCACTGAAGAGTTTTGAAAGCATTCTGGATCTAAATCCACCTGTCGGGGGTGGCAGATGTTCCACTTTTTAGCCCACCAGCCCCCCAACCTACCTGACTTCAGCACCATGCGGGTGAACAGCTCCCCGCCACAGCATCACTCTGCTTTTGCTTTCACATCAGAACTTTCTCTGAGATGATGGAGGCCACTCTGCCCTTACACAGACACAGCCCAGAGATGTGGGGGAGATTCACAGCCCTGAAAACATAGGGTGTGAGAGTTGGTGGATAAATGGCCCAGCCCCACTTCCTTCAGAGGTACAGTAATGAGAGGCTTTCTATAAGGTACTTACAGGGTCCCCAGCGAGACCGAAGCTCCATTGAACACTACGGAAATCATCTCCAGAGAAAATCCTTTCACTGGCTTTTCCTCCTGCCCTGTTCCACCCCCACTCTCCTTCTCCTAATCCCTGGGATCACATCCCCATTAAAGTGCCTGCATCCAGTCCCTTATCTCAGGCTCTGCTTCTGGGGAATCCAAAATAAACTTAGAAAGCTAACCTTCAGGATGGAATCCGGGAACCACATTACTCCTTGTATGACAGTAACAAAGACTCCATTACTGGGTGATAAATAGAATGATGATAATCCTTGGGGTGCAGCAGCATCACGGCTATCAGAACTCTCACCAGCATTCTGTAGGATGAGGTACAGGTGAAAGGAAAGCCTTGGTCTATGCCGTAACTAGCCCTTGAAGTATACGAAAGTTATAAGGTTGGAGAGTTTGCTGGCTCTTTGTTAACTGTCTTAGACTTGATGGAAGAGAGTGACAAGCTCAGAGCAGCCAATTATCAGCTCAGGGTGTGTAGTCAAAGCCAGAATGCCTCCATGGCCACCTTTAAAATTACCCTCATCTCCTGAAGCCAGAGGGAAGGTAGGGCTGAAGTCAAGCCTGTAATTAAATGTAAGGTTGGGAAAACTATAAAAGACACTGAATGCATAGCCCTGACAGGTCTCCAAGGCTCATGTCAAGGGCTGATAGGGAGGATTGGGACCCTGGATCAAGTGTGAGACATTTGGGTGAATGCACCTGAGAATCTCGAACCTCATCCTCTGATCCATCTGAAAAATCTTCCTCCCGTTTTCTAGAGGAAAGAAACCTCCTCTAAATTGGTGACCATGAAAAGACAAGGCTTCATGTTATCATGCCCCCTAAGATGATGCTTTTTCTCATCAGGACCCAATCTTCCCCTCCTCACTGCGTCCAGCCCAATAACTAGAGCCAGTTATCAGCATGGGCTATGCAGACTGTGAGAAATCCAGAACGAGCGATGGAGGAAACAGATGATGGATTTTAGGGCCAGATGCAGCAGCAAAACAAGCTGCTTCACATCCCTCGGGCTTGAGACTTTTCTTAGAGAGTCCAACCAGCCACAACCTTGGACATTCAGTGATTGAGCGGGTGTAATGTGAAGCACACGCAGATCTGGGCAGTCAAGGGAGGGGACTGGGTACTGAAGCAGACATCACCTTGGCCCACCTGATTTTAGCACTGCTCTCCTGGACAGTTCTGTGCACATGGATAGGACCTGCCTGCTTTTCTGCACCAGGGCTTCCTCCAGAGTTGCAGAATGTCCCCCACACAGGACAAACCTCAAAATGATGGAGATTAACAGTTGGTGGATAACTACACCTATTTGCATTCTTCTGAGAACAATTCTAAAGTGCTTTCTTCTACAGAATTCCTCAGAGGGTCTCAAGCAGAATTGAGAGCCAGTTGCCCACAGTGGTAACTAGTTCAGCAATTAATCCTTTACTCATTTTTCCCTCCTTTTCCACCCTACCCTCATTGATCCACTCTCCTGCTTCCTGAGAATCTACTCTCAATTAACCTTCCTGCACTGAGGCCCTCGCCTCAGGCTCTGCAAGTGGGAAACCCAAACAGAGACACCAGGTAGCATTTCTACTTTGTCCACCGGCCAAGGACCACTCTTAATGTGCAAGGTTCCTTCCAGGGTAGAGGGGAGGTGGGAGCCCGTGAGTAGCTTACACTCTCTTTGGTTAGGCCAGACACAGATATGTGAACGGTTCAGGAGATGACCAGTTTTCATTAACTGGCTTTCACTGTCAGTGACTTAAAGCATGGGAGGTCATTAAATCACGATAATTATTGATTTCCCCCATTTTCTGTGGATAAAATGCCTGTCTTGCCTTGGTTTTCCTCAGCTCACAAGGTCCCCCATGAAGTGGTTCCTCCTGACCTCCATGGCTTCCTTTCTCCTTCCCAGTCCCGTCCTGGTTCTCCATGCCCCACCCTGGCAGGTCACTCAGTTCTCATCACACCTCACGCTTTCTCTCTCACCTTCTGGTCCAAGCCCCAGGTCTTAGCTTCCTGGAAGAACTCTCTCTCTCCACCTCGTGCCCATCCTGAGCCTAGTCTCACCAACTTATCCTTCATGTGCCCTGACACTCCCCCCACCAGGATGTGCTGGGTATCCCTCCTAGGTGCTGCTAGGGCTCTTCATGCATACCCCACCTGTTGTAATTACGACAAGTTTTTGACATTATCTATCAACTTGTGCATATAACCCAGAGGACTATAAGCTTTTTGAGAGCAATTCTTATAACCCTAGAACCTAGCACATTTCAGGGCACATAACAGGTGCTCAGTAAGTGTTTGTTAACAAAATGAGGTTGAGGTAAAACACAGTCCAATCTACAAGGTGTCCTAATAGCCAGTTCATGAATGTGTTAGTTTCCTAGGGCTGCTGTATAACAAAGTACCACCAGCTGGGGAGCTTAAAACAAAAGAAATTTATTCTCTCACTATGATGGCGGCTAGAAGTCCAAATCAAGGTGTCGGCAGGGTTATGCTCCCTCTGAGGCTCTGGATAGAATCCTGGTTGTTGGCGATGGCCATCAATCTTTGATGTTCCCTGACCTGCAGGTGCACCACCCCAATCTCTACCTGTCATCACATGGCATCTCCCTTATGTCTCTTGTCTTCACATGGCACTTTCCTCCTTTTAGAAGGATACCAGTTGCTACGGACTGAATTGTGTCTTCCCAAAATTCCTGTGTTGAAGCCTTAACCCCCAATGTGACTGTATTTGGACAAGGGGTCTTTAGGAAGTATTAACTGACGTCATAAGGGTGGGGCCTTAATCCATTAGGACTGGTGGCTTCTAAGAAGAGGAAAAGATCTCTCTCTCCACAGATGCTCAGAAGAAAGCCACGTGAGGACTCAGAGAGAAGGTGGTCTTCTGCAAGCTAGAAAGGTAAGCTTCACCAGAAACCAAACCCTGCTGGAAACTTGATCTTGGACTTCCAGCCTCCAGAGCTGTTGGAAAATAACTTTCTGTAGTTTAGCAGTATTTTTTTATGGCAGCCCTACCAAAAACCAAGACACCAGTCATATTGGATTACAGCCCACCCTAATGATCCCATCTTACCTTGACTTCCGTCTGCAAAGACCCTATTTCCAAATAAGGTCATATTCACAGGTACTTGGAGTTATAGGACTTGAAGCTATCCTTTCGGAGAACACAATTCAACCTATAACAATGATACTAGGTCCAAAACTAGTCAATTTGGAGACATTACTGAACAGTAAGAAGGAAAGGCATACAAGTAGATTGAAATACTATTAATGTTATTCTCACTGCCCTCATGGCCGGAAGTAAGACAAAATTCCTGCCATATTATCAAGTGTTCAGCAAATATGTGGACTCTCCACCTAGGTAAGACAGGAAGGCCCAGGCCCAGGTAAACAGGGCTGTGTGTCTTCTGCTCTAGCCTTGGAGTTATCACCTATAGCGGCTGGAACTTGCATCTAGTGTGGCCATGTCACCATGTCTTGCCACCAGAACACATATAGTGGTGACACGTATCCCTTCCAGGAAAATGCTGTTAAGGTGGGCTCACCTTCCGCCCTCCCGCTTCTGCCAAAAGGTACAGACAATGGTGACGACCTAGGGCTGGATTCATAACCCAAGGGCCCTGAATTTGGGTGGGAAATAAATTACAGGTTTATTTTCACTAGCCTCCCACTGATATACAGTACCTGACTCAATTACGAACACAGGCCACCAGTAGAGCAGCTCATTAGCAGTGCCCGTGGCTCTGTCACAAACTGAAATCACAGGTATCTCCATATCACAACTTACTTTACTCCTCACTACGTCAAAGCTATGGACCCACTAGACCAGCTGCTGTCCTTTGATGAGTTAATAAAGAAGCACAGACATTACTGCAAATTTGTTGTTTAATATTTTGATAACTATATTCCAACATTATTTCCTTTGTAATATTACATATTTTACTTTATTCATTTTAAAATACTTATTTTGACAAGGGGTCCATAGTTACAGGTTGAACTGTGTCCTTTGAGCTGAAGGCCATTAACAGTAGCAAACACAGGAGGAGCTCGGTGCTCTCCCTCTTCCGGCCTAAAAGCAGGGCAGCAATCTCCCTTTTGTAAAGGAAATTTCTAGCTGAAGTTTTTCTCCTCTCTCTTACCAGAAGAAAAGAGGGGCTCTGGAGACAGCTGAGTCAACTTGAATCTGCATAACAAACCTTACTAAACAACCTTTATTTACTACACATACCCTAGTACCTTCCCACAGCTTAACCACCCGCACCCCAGAAGTCCAAACCCCCTTTTCCTTTTTCTAGTCGCTCCTCCACAGTTTATCACCCTTTGTTAAATTTAAGTGGTTAACTCCAGGTCTAACCGCCTCTTGAATTTTTCACTTCTTTTCTGGGAAGCCCCCATGTGCGTGCATAATAATCCTTCTCTCCTGTTAATCTGGCTTTTTGTCCGTTTAATTTGCAGGCCCTATCACAGAATATAAGAGGGTATAGGAAAGAGGGGGTCCCCCCCCACCCCCCGTCCCGCCACCTGCTTTGCAGATGGGAAAGTGAGGCTTGGGAAGAGTAAGTGCCATGCTCAGGCTAGACAGCAGGCATAAGAGGCTGACTTTAAACTCACCCGAGACGTCCCCGTTCTCAGTCACCCCAGTCTGCTCAGGAATCCTCCCTCCTCTGAAATGCAGCAACAGTTCAGCACTTCCCTATAAGCTTTCTTGTGCTGAATGCTTTAGTTTCCTAAGAGCATCTCCAGAACTCAAGTGTAAGTTCCTGGGGCCACAGGAACAAGATCGTATCTTCTTCCAATTCCCTTGCTGCTCTGTGTGTGGAACGGAGGTTCCCGGGGCGTCCAACAAGGTACTGTGCCTGGTGTCTTAAGAGCCCAGCTTTGCTGCCCCCATTCCTGTGTGCTGTTGCCACAAGGCTGCCACCAACGGGGTTTCCCAGAGGCTGGGATACACGCCACCACAGGTCCCCAAGGAGATCTTAGGTGGTTCCCTACAAACATTTTTGTTTTAAAAGCTGAAGATTTGTTTTAACATGTATTAGAAATAGTACCTTACTAATATGTCAGTCTTGTGATTACATGATGTTACTTAGGGCAACGCTAAGTAAAAAAAAAATGGGGACGGGGAGCAGTCGGTAGAAGTTGGTTTAAAGGAGAGAAGGAAGTGGGGCTTCCCTGGTGGCGCAGTGGTTGAGAGTCCGCCTGCCGATGCGGGGGACGCGGGTTCGTGCCCCGGTCTGGGAAGATCCCACGTGCCTTGGAGCGGCTGGGCCCGTGAGCCGTAGCCGCTGAGCCTGCGCGTCCGGAGCAGCAACAGTGAGAGGCCCGCATACCAAAAA
>RJWK010028717.1:11234-25758 GCA_004363435.1 Platanista minor | reverse complement strand
TTGAGATGGATAATATCTGTGATGGTGAATTTTATGTGTCAACTCAGCTGGGCTAAGGGATGCCCAGATACCTGTTAAAACATTATTTCTCAGTGTGTCTGTGAGGGTGTTTCTGGAAGAGATTAGCATTTGAATCAGACTGAGTAAAGAGATCTGCCCTCACGAATGTGGGTGGGCATCATCCCATCTGTTGAGGACCCAAATAGAACCAAAAGGCAACTGAAGGGTGAATTCTCACTCTTCTTGAGCTAGGACTTCCGTTTGTCCTGCCCTCGGACACTGGAGTTTCTGGTTTGCAGACTCTTTGGACTCAGACTGAATTATACTTTCAGCTTTCTTTTGCTTACAGATGGCAGCTGGTGGGACTTCCTGGTCTCCATGACCACGTGAGCCAATTCCTATAATAAATCTCCTCATATATGCCTATATGTAGATCTATCTGTCTGTCTCTCTCTTTATCTATCTATCTATCTACCTCCTATTGGTTCTGTTTTGCTGGAGAACCCTGACTAATACAATATCCAAATTAGTATTAGTAATAATAATTACAATAATGGCAGCTAACAGTTATGAGCATTTACTACTATGTTCTGTGCTTTATGCTTAGTACTTGACCTTCGTAATCACTTAATCATCACAACAGTCTGATGAGACGGTTACTATTATTATTCTCATGTTAAGTCAAACGCATTAAGGCTCAGAGAGGTTAAGTAGCTTGCCAAAAGCCATGTATTGTAACTAGGAAATGTAGGAATGGGGATTTGAGCCCAAATCTGTTTGGCTCTATAGCCCGAGTTCCACTACTAAGCTATTTTAAATGATCCCCAATTGCTGTGAGAATCAAATGAGACTGTAATTTGGTAATGCTTTAAAGACCTAGAAGTACTATCAACATGGAAGGGCTTATTATCACCCAAACGATTAACTGAACCTAGCACTGTTTATTCAGATGCTTGGCAGCGTGTAGACAAAGCCTAAGGCTGTAATGGACCTTTTCCCAGTGGCAAAAGCGTAAATGTAATATAAGCTAATTGGTGACATGTCTTGATTTTCAAAGCATTAGGCAAGCTCATAAGTTCAGCTTCCTACCGGCAAACCTATCACTTTTAAGTAACTGCACCTGTTTTACAATTCAGAGTGATTACATAACTTCAGAACACTGGCGATTGCTCTCTAGCATTCAATTCTCTTATCAAACATTTATTGAGCACCTTTATACTATGTGTGTCTATGGAGCATCTCCTGTGTTCAGAGCATTCTTTGTCTGGATAGAGCTTTGTGACTTATATTTGGAAACACTACTTTGTAAAGCCCAGAGCAGAAAGACTGAGATAAAAGTTGTTTCCTCCAGTGAGAATAGTTATTTACCTGGAGTTCACAGGTTTATGGTACTGGTTTTCATATTATACATAGTAAAACCATTCAAGGAGCTTACCTGGGTTTTGCTACTAAGGTTCTGATTTAGCTGCTTTGGGATGGTGGGGTTTTTTGTTTGTTGTTTGGCTGGGTTGGGTCTTCATTGCTGTGCGCGGGCTTTCTCCAGTTGCGGCGAGCGAGGACTACTCTTTGTTGCGGTGCGCGGGCTTCTCACCTGTGGTGGCTTCTCTTGTTGCAGAGCACGGGCTCTAGGAGTGCGGGCTTCAGTAGTTGTGGCGCGTGGGCTCAGTAGTTGTGGCTCACAGGCTCTAGAGCGCAGGCTCAGTTGTTGCGGCGCACGGGCTTAGTTGCCCCGCGGCATATGGGATCTTCCCGGACCAGGGCATGAACCCATGCCCCTGCGTTGGCAGGTGGATTCCCAACCACTGTGCCACCAGGGAAGTCCGGGGATGGTGGTTTTAACAGCTGCCCAGGTGATTCTCCTTGTCCAGCCAGGCTTGTTGAGCCACTGGTCCAGAGCATCTTATCCCACCCAAGCCTCCAGCTAATGAAGGAGTGAAATAGAAAACTACCAGAAATTTGGCTATAGGTCCAACCTACTTGCCTCCTTTTCTCATTGCCCTCGATGCTTATGGTCACCCTATCCCTTTTAAGTGTCTGAGTTTGGGCTTATAAGAAAAAATATCCACACTCTAACAAGTGAAGTGAAAGTCTGGGTAATCAAATAGTCGAAACCTCACATAGTTACAGAGGTTGGGCTGCTAATACAAATGAGGGAGGCGAGCCAGATGGAGACTGTGGTAAACTTGAGACTACAGACCCCATCAAACATGAGGGTGGTGAACGGGGCAGCAGCTGTGACTGTAATCCAGTCAATTGTTCTCAGAGTTCTCAAAGTGTGGTTCTTGGACTTGGTCTAGGAGCATCAGAAGAAAACTTGTTAGAAATGCAAAAAGGCAAGCCCTGCCCCCAGATCCACTGACTGAATCTGCAGCTGGTACCTGGGAGCGGAGGTGGGGGGCAGCAGTCAGTGATCTAACAAGCCCTTCAGGGGATTCTGATCCAATACAGCGTTTTCAAACCACCGTCTATAGTAATGCAAGCCCGGTGTGACCAGATCTGATTTTTCAAGAAAAGTCAGGAGTCTGGCTTTCTTTTATTGAGCATCTTTAAACAGTGCTGTACGTGTTCATGGAACATCTCCTGTGCTCACATTATTCTGAACATCTCTTCTTGGCTTTCAAAGATTGGCAACTAATTCAGTTTTTGTTTGTTGTTTTTTTGAATACACCTTATGGTCCAAAGAAAACACATCCTTGGGCTAACCCTCAATTGTCTCTATCCTACAAGGGTTGAATAGTTTTGAAATATTCTTCATATCTTCGTGACATTCCCCGACCCACGCCTCAGTATCCTGAGTAGCCAGTTAAATCATGAAATTTGGAATACTGGTATAGGTAATTTTGATATGAGAACACCAGCCTAGGTTTTCTCCATTGTATATAACCTTGCCTCCTTTGTCATAGATTAGTTGACCATAGGTGCGTGGGTTTGTCTCTGGGCTTTCTACCTTGTTTCATTCATCTATGTTTCTGTTTTTGTGCCAGTACCATATTGTCTTGATTACTGTAGCTTTGTAGTATAGTCTGAAGTCAGGGAGTCTGATTCCTCCAGCTCCATTTTTTTCCCTCAAGACGGCTTTGGCTATTCGGGATCTTCTGTGTCTCCATACAAATTTTAAGATTTTTTTTGTTCTAGTTCCATACAAAATGCCATTGGTCATTTGAAAGGGATTGCATTGAATCTGTAGATTGCTTTGGGTAGTATAGTCATTTTCACAAGATTGATTTTTCCAATCCCAGAACATGGTATATCTCTCCGTTTGATGGTATCATCTTTAATTTCTTTCATCAGTGTCTTACAGTTTTCTGCTTACAGGTCTTTTGTCTCCCTAGGTAGGCTTATTCCTAGGTATATTATTCTTTTTGTTGCAATGGTAAATGGGAGTGTTTCCATAATTTCTCTTTCAGATTTTTTCATCATGAGTGTATAGGAATGCAAGAGATTTCTGTGCATTAATTTTGTATCCTGCAACTTTACCAAATTCATTGATTAGCTCTAGTAGTTTTCTGGTGGCATATTTAGGATTCTCTATGTATAGTATCATGTCATCTGCAAACAGTGACAAGTTTACTTCTTCTTTTCCAATTTGTACTCCCTTTATTTCTTTTTCTTCTCTGATTGCTGTGGCTAGGACTTGGAAAACTGTGTTGAATAATAGTGGAGAGAGAGGACATCCTTGTCTTGTTCCTGATCTTAGTGGAAATGCTTTCAGTTTTTCACCATTGAGAATGATGTTTGCTGTGGCTTTGTCGTATATGGCCTTTATGATGTTGAAGTACGTTCTCTCTATGCCCACTTTCTGGAGAGTTTTTATCATAAGTGGGTGTTGAATTTTGTCAAAAGCTTTTTCTGCATCTATTGAGATGATCATATGGTTTTTCTCCTTCAATTTGTTAATATGGCTTATCACATTGACTGATTTGCGTATATTGAGGAATCCATGCATTCCTGGGATAAACCCCACTTGATCATGGTGTATGATCCTTTCAATGTGTTGTTGGCTTCTGTTTGCTAGTATTTTGTTGAGTATTTTTGCATCTACATTCATCAGTGATATTGGTCGGTAATTTTCTTTTTTTGCAGTGTCTTTGACTGGTTTTGGTATCAGGGTGATGGTGACCTCATAGGATGAGTTTGGGAATGTTCCTTCCTCCGCAAGTTTTTGGAAGAGTTTGAGAAGGATGGGTGTTAGCTCTTCTCTAAATGTTTGATAGAATTTACCTGTGAAGCCATCTGGTCCTGGACTTTTTTTTGTTGGAAGATTTTTAATCACAGTTTCCATTTCATTACTTGTGATTGGTCTGTTCATATTTTCTATTTCTTCCTGGTTCAGTCTTGGAAGGTTATACCTTTCTAAGAATTTGTCCATTTCTTCCAGGTTGTCCAGTTGATTGGCATAGAGTTGCTCGTTGTAATCTCTCATGGTCCTCTGTATTTCTGTGGTGTCCGTTGTAACTTCTCCTTTTTCATTTCTAATATTATTGATTTGAGTCCTCTCCCTCTTTTTCTTGATGAGTCTGGCTAATGGTTTATCAATTTTGTTTATCTTCTCAAAGAACCAGCATTTAGTTCTATTGATCTTTGCTACTGTTTTCGTTGTTTCTATTTCATTTATTTCTGCTCTGATCTTCATGATTTCTTTCCTTCTGCAAACTTTGGGTTTTGTTTGTTCTTCTTTCTCTAGTTGCTTTAGGTATAACGTTAGATTGTTTATTTGAGATTTTTCTTGTTTCTTGAGGTAGGCTTGTATAGCTATAAACTTCCCTCTTAGAACTGCTTTTGCTGCATCCCATAGGTTTTGGATCGTCGTGTTTTCATTGTCATTTGTCTCTAGGTAGTTTTTGATTTCCTCGTTGATTGCTTCAGTGATCTCTTGCTTATTTAGTAACGTATTGTTTAGCCTCCATGTGTCTGTGTTTTTTACCTTTTTTTTCCCCTGTAATTTATTTCTAATCTCATAGCGTTGTGGTCAGAAAAGATGCTTGATATGATTTCAGTTTTCTTAAATTTACTGAGGCTTGATTTGTGACCCAAGATGTGATCTATCCTGGAGAATGTTCCATGCGCACTTGAGAAGAAAGTGTAATCTGCTGTTTTTGGATGGAAGGCCCTATAAATATCAATTAAATCTGTCTGGTCTATTGGACCACTTAAAGCTTCTGTTTCCTTATTTATTTTCATTTTGGATGATCTGTCCATTGGTGTAAGTGAGGTGTTTAAGTCCCCCACTGTTACTGTGTTACTTTCGATTTCCTCTTTTAGAGCTGTTAGCAGTTGCGTTATGTATTGAGGTGCTCCTATGTTGGGTGCATATATGTTTATAATTGTATATCTTCTTGGATTGATCCGTTGATCATTACGTAGTGTCCTTCCTTGTCTCTTGTAACATTCTTTATTTTAACGTCTATTTTATCTGATATCAGTATTGCTACTCCAGCTTTCTTTTGATATCCATTTGCATGGAATATCTTTTGCCATCCCCTCACTTTCCGTCTGTATGTGTCCCTAGGGCTGAAGTGGGTCTCTTGTAGACCCCATATGCATGGGTCTTGCTTTTCTATCCATTCAGCAAGCCTGTGTCTTTTCCTTGGAGCATTTAATCCATTCACGTTTAAGGTGATTATCGATATGTATGTTCCTATGACCGTTTTCTTAATTGTTATGGGTTTGTTTTTGTAGGTCCTTTTCTTCTCTTGTGTTTCCCACTTAGAGAAGTTCCTTTAGCATTTGTTGTAGAGTTGGTTTGGTGGTGCTGAATTCTCTTAGCTTTTGCTTGTCTGTAAAGCTTTTGATTTCTCCATCGAATCTGAATGAGATCCTTACTGGGTAGAGTAATCTTGGTTGTAGTTTCTTCCCTTTGATCACTTTAAGTATATCATGCCACTCCCTTCTGGCTTGGAGTTTCTGCTGAGAAATCAGCTGTTAACCTTCTGGGAGTTCCCTTGTATGTTATTTGTCGTTTTTCCCTTGCTGCTTTCAATAATTTTTCTTTGTCTTTAATTTTTGCCAATTTGATTACTATGTGTGTCAGCCTGTTTCTCCTTGGGTTTATCCTGTATGGGACTCGCTGCACTTGCTGGACTTGGGTGGCTATTTCCTTTCCCATGTTAGGGAAGTTTTCGACTATAATCTCTTCAAATATTTTCCCTGGTCCTTTCTCTCTCTCTTCTCCTTCTGGGACCTCTATAATGCAAATGTTGCTGCTTTTAATGTTGTCCCAGAGGTCTCTTAGGCTGTCCTCGTTTCTTTTCGTTCTTTTTTCTTCATTCTGTTCCGCAGCAGTGAATTCCACCATTCTGTCTTCCAGGTCACTTATCCGTTCTTCTGCCTCAGTTATTCTGCTATTGATTCCTTCTAGTGTAGTTTTCATTTCAGTTGTTGTATTGTTCATCTCTGTTTGTTTGTTCATCTCTGTTTGTTTGTTCTTTAATTCTTCTAGGTCTTTGTTAAACATTTCTTGCATCTTCTCGATCTTTGCCTCCATTCCTTTTCCGAGGTCCTGGATCATCTTCACTATCATTATTCTGAATTCTTTTTCTGGAAGGTTGTCTATCTCCACTTCATTTAGTTGTTTTTCTGGGGTTTTATCTTGTTCCTTCATCTGGTTCATAGCCCTCTGCCTTTTCACCTTGTCTATCTTTCTGTGAATGTGCTTTTTGTTCCACAGGCTGCAGGATTGTGTTTCTTCTTGCTTCTGCTCTCTCTGCCCTCTGGTGGATGAGGCTATCTCAGAGGCTTGATGGGCGGGACTCAGTGGTGGGTGGAGCTGACTGTTGCTCTGGTGGGCAGAGCTCAGTAAAACTTTAATCCACTTGACTGTTGATGGGTCAGGCTGGGTTCCCTCCCTGTTGGTTGTTTGGCCTGAGGCAACCCAACACTGGAGCCTGCTTGGCCTCTTTGGTGGGGCTAATGACAGACTCTGGGAGGGCTCTTGCCAAGGAGTACTTCCCAGAACTTCTGCTGTCAGTGTCCTTGCACCCCCGGTGAGCCACAGCCCCACCTCCCCCGGCTCTGCAGGAGACCCTCGAACACTAGCAGGTAGGTCTGGTTCAGTCTCCCCTGGGGTCACTGCTCCTTCCCATGGGTCTTGATGTGCACACTACTTTGTGTTTGCCCTCCAAGAGTGGAGTCTCTGTTTTCCCCAGTCCTGTCGAAGTCCTGCAATCAATTCCCACTAGGCTGCAAAGTCTGATTCTCTAGGAATTCCTCCTCCTGTTGCCGGACCCCCAGGTTGGGAAGCCTGACGTGGGGCTCAGAACCTTCACTCCAGTGGGTGGACTTCTGTGGTATAAGTGTTCTCCAGTCTGTGAGTCACCCACCCAGCAGTTATGGGGTTTGATTTTACTGTGATTGTGCCCCTCCTACCATCTCACTGTGGCTTCTCCTTTGTCCTTGGATGTGGGGTATCTTTTTTGGTGAGTTCCAGTGTCTTCCTGTCGATGATTGTCCAGCAGCTAGTTGTGATTCCGGTGTTCTCACAAGAGGGAGTGAGAGCACGTCCTTCCACTCCGCCATCTTGGTTCAGGGCGTCAAATCTAGTCTTTCTTGATAGAAAATTTTGTTGTCTCTTTTTATGTTTTATTTTTGTAATTTGCATATTGTGAAGCTAATTTTTTAAACTGGTAAATGTGTCACAGTAAACATTGCCAAATTATTGATGCTTGGTGCAAATATTTCAGTTCTATTTATAATTGTTTTTTGGCCTGACCTTAATAACAATAACTTTTGTCCATAATTTAAATTTCCACTTAATAAAGTTTGCATTGCATTTCTAATTGCTTTGCATGACATTCTCCTGTATACTCTTTAAGTCATTTGGGATATAACACTAAACCATATTAATGACATTAACCCCACTCACTGAACTTAAATAAGATGTTATACAACCATAAATCATGACATATGACCACCCCTAGTTTTTATTATTTACAATTTATTGTAACTGATTTGGAATTTATTAATTTAAAAGAATATAATGTTTCATAGGGAAGTAGCATAAACAGAAGGCGATGGAACAGAATAGCTATTAAGTGCATGGGTTTTTGTAGTCAGGCAGATTGGTTGAAATCTTGGTTCCAATATTGTGGCATCCTCGGGCAAGTCATGTATTGCGACTTATGTTAGCCTCAGTTTTCTCGTCTCTACAGTAGGAAAAATAATGTCTATATCAGAGTGTTGTCAGTGAGGCTTAAGTTAAATGAAATGAGTCTTATAAAGCATTTAGAATGGTAAGTTGGTCAATAAATGTGAATCCTTTCTACCATCACTAGTATTGTTAGTCATTTAAACATTATAAAACAATCTTGTGAATCCTCATTGTGATGAAGGATATCAGATGTATTCTTTCTGTTTGAATCTGATATTTTATCTGATGATTTATGGCATACTTCTATCTTGCATATTCATCTTTACACTTTGTCTAGTATATTTAGCATTTAGGCAGGGGTGATATTAAGGATATTTAACACCTAATATTGTGTGAGCATTTACAATTCAGAACATTCAGCTGGCCAATGAGAATGCGCACCGACCCTAACAATATGTTAATACCATGCCACTACACACTGGTTGACTATCAACCTGCCTTTGACATAGGGCTGAAGGTGTGGCAAAATTTCACGGAGATTTGAAAGGCCAAAGTTTGCAGTATGATCAGGCCAAAGAAGATGTGAGTATGGGCAGGCCCACAAAGATAAAATTCTAATGTCTTTTGTGGTGTATTATTCTTTACTAAGATCCTTGCAGATGGTATGGGGTTTCAGGTCCAGTTTTCCATTCATTAAAGCCTTTGGTGCTGGGTATAATCTTTGGTATAGCATGATTATACTGCTTAGTGGGAAACTAGTGTGAAGATAGCTTAGCTTTCGTCACTCATTTAGGTAATAATAGCAGAGGCACAGACTTTGTAGTAAGACTTATAATCTATATGACCTTGGATATGTTATTTAACTTCTATGTATCTCAGTTTCCTCCAAACATTGTGGGACTGACCTCTACACACAGCTTAATTCAAGTATAGTGTTGTCCAAGCCCGGTTTGTCACCCCATCAGTAACTCCAGATATTTTGGGACACTGGCCAGATTCTCTGCTACCAATTAATTTTAACTATAAAGTATCTATAACATGTAGCATATTTGCTTAGGGAAGGAGAGAATGCTAGAAATCAGACTATCAAAGGTAAATGTATACATTTAGAAGGGTATTATAGCTCCAAAAAGCATTAGAAATCATCGGCTAGGTTTTTCTAGTAGAAAAATAAAAGTTAATTGGAGTCAGGCAAAGGCGTAAGGCAAGTTCAATAGAGGACACCAGTCTCTGTTTCAAAAATGCCAAATATCCAAAAGGATATAAAAATATAAAGATAATTATTCAGATATGTTAAAATAACTCCCTATTAACCAGGTGATTTTTTTTTTTTTTTTTTTTTTTGCGGTACGCGGGCCTCTCACTGTTGCGGCCTCTCCCGTTGTGTGGAGCACAGGCTCCAGACGCGCAGGCTCAGCGGCCATGGCTCACGGGCCCAGCCGCTCCGCGGCATGTGGGATCTTCCCGGACCCGGGGCACGAGCCCGTGTCCCCTGCATCGGCAGGCGGACTCTCAACCACTGCGCCACCAGGGAAGCCCCCCAGGTGATTTTTGTACAAATGTTAGGCACTCAAATCCTTCAAAGATAATAAAGTCCTTAGCAGGTCATCATGGTGCCTTGTAGACCACGAGAAGGAGTTTGCGTTTTATTCCAAGTATGATTTAAACTTCTGGATAGTTTTGAGCCAAGGAATGTTTTATGATCAAATTTATATGTTCAAAAATGCCTTAGGATGTTTAATGGATAATTGATTTTTGAAGTGCCAAAGAGGAATCACCTTTGGTGAAATGTTTGAAATGATAGTGGCTAGGAGAAGAGTAACATTGGTAGAGGAGGTGATAAAAGGTAAAATTTAGTATTTTCTTCTTTAAGATGGAGCTATTAAGATTTCCAGGGGGGCTTCCCTGGTGGCTCGGTGGTTGAGAGTCCGCCTGCCGATGGCGCTTCCGGAGCCTGTGCTCCGCAACGGGAGAGGCCACAACGGTGAGAGGCCCGCGTACCGCAAAAAAAAAAAAAAAATTTCCAGGTATGTTTTATGTAGCTGGTGGGGTGATGGAAAGAGCAACGAGGTGAATGGTGGTGCTATTTCCTCACTTGCAGAAGATGTGAGACAGAGTGGGTTTTTTTCTGCTCTCACTCCCAGCCTCCAAACTTGTGTTAATCCCATCATCAATTTTCTGTGTTTCTACTCCTTGGATGGTAACACTATTGAAGAATCATTTCTCTCTGCTGATTGGTTTCACCACTGTCGATTTCTTCTTTTAATTCATCGGAATTCTCACTGTTGTCTAGCAATGTGCTTATTTAACTATTAAATTCTGCACGGGAGATACTCCAAACTCTTCCACTCTTCTCAGGCCACCCTCTGCCCTTTGTTCCTCCTATTCTCGGCAAGTAACTGTATACAGTTGTCGACTGAAAACTATGCGCAATGTGAGAGTTGTGAGTTAAGTTTTTTGGGGGGCAAAATGAGAACGATAGCCTGGGATGCAGCATCTCGGATAGCTTGGAGAAACTGCTCCAAAGAGGCACGGGGAAGGTCAGTGTCACGTATGACTTTAGTGAAGGGGAGGACGTGCAGTCAGGCACACATTTGGGCAGAGGTTGGCTGCTAGTCACGAGGAGCAGATGTCACTGTCAATGATTTTAGTGCTTTTCTAGATATGAGGAGGTGCAAGAATTGGGCTCATAAAATCTTCTGAACATTTCTATCTGAAAGCCTGTTCTACCAGTTTTACCCAGAGCACAGAGTTCCTCATACCTGATCTCCACCCTGAACTCCTTTCAGGGGGTGTTGAAGGTCAGAGGCTGCAGGGGCGTGTGACTTAATCCTTGTAGAGGCAGATGGCAAGTGCCAATTTGTAGGTGGCACAGTCATCCCTCAGAATCTGCAGGGGATCGGCTCTAGGACCTGCCATGGATACCAAAATCCCCTGGTGCTCAGTGCCATAGTCCAGCCCTATTGTATCCACGGATGCGGAAGCCTCGGATACAGAGGTCAACTGTATTTTATTTTGTAGAGCATTTTAAGGTCATTTGATATATTTTTCTCACATTTTTCAGACCTCCTCTGCTTTCCTCCTGTCCTTAAGGAGAGTTTCCCTGTTCCTTTTCAAGGTTAATATCCCACTTATGCTGTTGATTAATGGAAGAGAGGGTAGGAAATTGAATTATCTTTTCCTGTCTTCCTGGTATCTTCAGAGAGCTCATTTTCCTCTGAGATTGTTAATTATAATGAGTGTGTTAGCCTAGATCTGTCAGGGCCCACCAAGTGAAGGACCTTCTGGAAGAGAAATGAGCACAAAGGAATGAAGAGGGGAGAGAGATAGAGACAGGGACACAGAGAGACAGACACTGTTTAAGTCCCCTTGGATCTTGCCCAGCTTAAAGCTACATATAGCCCTAGCCTTTGTTATATAAGCTTATAAGGTACAGTTTTAGATTTTTGCTTAAGCTAAGTTGCGTAGAGTTTCTGTCACTTGTGACCTATTGAGCCCTCTTAGGGTGACCCCTGAAACACCTCTGTAACTCTAGGAACCAGAGTGAAAATAACTCTTCTTGAGTACAGTCCTCAACACTTACTTTCAGAAAATGAAGACAACTTGAACATGTTTTTTATTTAAAAAGGAGAAAGAAGCATTGGGAGAGAGCTGATTGATGGAAAAGGTGAGAGGAAGAAATGCTCAAAAGCATAGGCAAGCGGTTAGCTTTAGAATGGAGAATGAAAATCTGAGTCAGGGAGGAAGATGAGAACTCTTTCTGGATCTATTCAGTCTTGTTGAACCAACTTTGTTTACACGCCTGTCCCAGAACCAACCACTGTGGCTAGAGACAGGAAATGTTCTGGCTGACCAAGCCAAGGGCATGAACCAGGGATGAGGATGACTAGAGCCGCCTTAAATGGAGTGGGAGTGCCTTCCCACAGGGGAAAAAATGAGCCATAAAAAGGCTGAAAACCAGTGCCCTAGAACAAAAGTCAGCAAACTTTTTTCTCTAAAAGGCTAAACAGTAAATATTTTAGGTTTTGTGGACCATTTGGTCTCTGTTGCCACTACTCAACTCTACCTTTGTACTGTGGAAACAGCCGTAGACAATATGTAAATGAGTAGGCTTGCCTATGTTCAAGTAAAACTTTATTTACAAAATCAGGCAGTGGACTGGATTTGGTGTGGGCTATAGTTTGCCAACCCCTTTCCCAGAAGGTTGGCAGTGACCTGTTTGAAAAACCCAAAGAAATTTTCTTAGTGCTCCTGTTCCTTGAGCAGGAACCTGAAAACAGCCTAGAGTCATAGAAAAAGGGAACCGTTTTTAAAGCAGAGCTTCTTAGCCTTATTTTTTAGATGCACAATGATTTCTTATTCTCCCTTCAGTAATATCCCCATCAACCAAGATTTGTAGAGCCACCTCCCCCCAAATTTGATATTCACCACTAGGAGTTCATGAGATGATTTTAGCTGGCACAAGGATACATATTTAAAAACTTTTAATAGTTATACTAAATCTTAAAATCCATGTTTTAAGAGATTTCATTGCTTATTATGGTGCTGAGTTAGACAAAGTAGGTTGATTTAAATAATATAACACATGAATGATACAAATTGAGGAAACGCTTAACGAGCATTAGCTCTCCGTTGAGCTATGACATCTACAGGCCTTTTGGGCATGATTTTTGAAATTATACATGCTCTCTTATTCCTTCCTCCATGCCTCAGACCCTCCCTAACCAAGAGATTACAATCCACCTTTCTAGGAGGCAGGCCCCCTCATTCTCTCCACTTTGGGACTTTTCTATTTTGAATGGGTTAAGTGCAGTTCACTGGCTCTTGGCCCCAAAAATCTTCAAGATACCATGGAGTACTGGACATCACCAGTGTCTCATTTTCACATGGCCAAGCTGAAGCCAACAGCTTACCATGTGAGACAGCTTTTCTGTCTGTATTCTGTTTCTGCTAATAGTGCTACCATCCTGTTAGCCACGCAGACTGAGAACTTGGTTCACGTCTTTAACTGCTGCTCTTCCTGGACCATTCTGGCTAATTATTTTAGGCATTTCTATCATCCAATGACTATTCATTCTATTCTCTGTGAGAGAACAGTTATTCCATAACTTTTTGTGGGGAAGGTGCCAGGAAGGAGTTCCCCTTACTGCTCTCCCATCCTCTGGACTTTGGCTCTAAACAATCCTATACACTACTTCAGGATTAATCTTCCTAAAGCACGAATCTGACATGTCATGCTCATACTCAAGCACAGTCTGTGGCTCTGCATTATCTACTAAGTGATGTCTAAATGCATTAATATAGTATTCAAGATCCTTGACAGTCTGCTCCCGCCTAATTATTGGTCCATGTATTCTGCTGCTTCCCTCTATATTCCCTGAGCTCCAGCGAACCCAAGTGCCTCCACAATTTCATTATACTTTTCCCCTCTGTGCTTTTTCATACTCTATGCTCCTGTCAAGAAGCCCTTCCACTTTTTCTTTTCAAAATCCGATCAGTTTCGAATGATTAAGTAAAATGATGCTGTATCCATATCCTGGAATACTTTGTGGCTGTTAACATGATGGTTTACAAGGGTTTTAAACATTTATTCACTTACATGACAAACATTATAGAGCATCTCCTACATGCCAGACACTCTGCTACGTGCCAAGGATACAGAGGTTCAAAGGACAGACACAGCTGATGCCATCATAAAGCTTAAGTTAGATTGGGGTGTTTAGACGTTGGGGAGCTCAGTGGAGGTGTGCTGAGTGCTTGAATGATAATAGTGGGGGCGATACGGACATTTAACCTCGTCTAAAGGTAAAGGGCAGCTTCTTGGAGGTAGTCATGTTTTAGGCATGCCTGAAACATGGAAAGATCGTAGTTCTTAAACTTTTTGATCTCAGGACCCCTTTGCATTCTTAAAAATAATTGAGCTTTTGTCTATATGGGCTATACATACATATTTCAATACTTACTATTAGAAATTTAGAATAATTCACAATTAAAAATATGTATGTCAGTAGGTTTATTATTTTAGTAACAAATACCTGTATTTTACAAACCACAAAATGTTTAGTGAGGAAAGTGGCACATATTTTTACTAATCTCTTTAATATCTGGCTTAATAGAAGACTGGATTTTCCCATCTGCTTCTGAGTTCAAGCTTTCTTGATGTGTTGTTTTGGTTGAAGACTACGAAGAGAGTCCAACCTCACAGAGATATGTAATTGGAAAATGGAGGAGTATTTTAATAGTCTTGTCAGATAATTGTAGATATTCTTCTTTGAGACTACACCAAAACTCAACAAGTGGCAATTTCTCAAAGGTTAGCTGCAATATGGAATCTGAAACGCTATCAATGAACTTTTCATACTCTGTTACATTAAAACCATTCCGTCTACTTTTTTACTTTGAATGGATCCTTTAACTATACATGATTTTTTTTTTTTT
>RJWK010028717.1:0-11134 GCA_004363435.1 Platanista minor | reverse complement strand
GACCTCGTGGATCCCCCGAAGGGGGCTCTCGGATCCACAGGGACCCTCTGATCACACTTTGACAGCTACTGGAGTGAGAGTTACTTTGATATTTGGGGGAGGGCAAAGATAAAGAAATATTCCAATGGTCAGAAAAGCACACACAGGAAAATGCATAGGTTATGATGTTACTGAATATACAGGATATAACGTACACAGGAGGATCTCAACTCTTTAAAGGAAAGTGATTAACAGAGAATAAAGTCTGTAAGGAAATACTCCAAAATGTTAACAGTAGTTCTTCACAGGTCATTTGGTGTGCTTTTAAAACTCCCTAAACTTTTCTGTTTTCAACAATGAGATGGTTATTACTTTGAAAATTAATGAAAAATAAATCCTAAGTATCTTTTATTTTTATTTTTATTTTTTTTGGCAGTGCCACACGGCATGCAGGGATCCTAGTTCCCCCACCAGGGATCGAATCTGTGCCCCCTGCAGTGGAAGCAGAGAGTCTTAACCACTGGACCGCCAGGGAAGTCCCTAAGTATCTTTTAAAATTCAGCTTATAGGTTATACCCTTTATGAAGCCTTTTCTTCTTCCCTCCCCAATCCAGAAGTAACCTCTCCTTGTTTAGTGCTTTCCTAACACTTAGTTTGCACTTTCCTATTGGGACTTCAAACATTTTGTAGTATTGTTGTAGGTCTGTTCATACAGATTGTAACAGTTCTATTACCTGGAGGGTAGCAGCTAGAATTTGTTTCCCCGGCATCATGCAGAGATCCTTATACTGTAAAAGGGCTCAACAGTTTTTTTTTGTTTTGGTTTTTTTTTTTGGAATTAAACTGAATTGAAATCCTAAGTGTCTCACCAGTTTAAATGACATTTTAAAATGTTATTACTGGGCTTCCCTGGTGGCGCAGTGGTTGGGAGTCCGCCTGCCGATGCAGGGGACATGGGTTCGTGCCCCGGTCCGGGAAGATCCCACATGCCGCGGAGCGACTGGGCCCGTGAGCCACGGCCGCTGAGCCTGCGCGTCCGGAGCCTGTGCTCCGCAACGGGAGAGGTCACGGCAGTGAGAGGCCCGCGTACAGCAAAAAAAAAAAAAAAAAAAAAGAAAAAATGTTATTACTAAATAACATACAACTACGCTAGAAAATTTGGGAAAATAGAGAAAAATATAGTAAGACAGCACAGCATCATGGTTAACAGCAAAGGCTTTGCAGTTCTACTGACGTACTTTCAAATCCTGGATCTGCTATGTGCTTATAACTGTCTCCATGTGGCCACGGATGTGTCTCCTAATCATTGTGATTCTTAGTTTCTCCATCTGTGAAGTGGAGGTTATAATCATGCCTCCCAGCATTGTGAGGAAGTGATGAAATAATGTACATAAAACTTCAGGTATACAGTAATTCTTGATGAATGGTAGCTACTTATTACTATTGTTTTTTTGGGGTCGGGGGGCAGGGCATGCCCTGCCGCATGTGGGATCTTAGTTTCCCGACCGACCAGGGGTCGAACCTGCTCCCCCTGCAGTGGAAGCGCAGAGTGTTACCCACTGGACCACCAGGGAAGTCCCTATTATTATTTTGATTATCTATAATCATTCATCCGAAAATTCACAGATTCACTGTGATGAATGCATTCTCTAGTAGATTCAGAGTCACTGGGCATATAACATTCCTGTTACTGCTAATCACCTTTGAAAGTGTGCCCTGATGACTGAGTTGGTGTGAGGTGCTCTCGCCATTTCCAAAGAAAAATGTGCCTATGAAAAGTTCTGACTCAGGGTTTCTCTGGTGGCACAGTGGTTGAGAGTCCGCCTGCCGATGCAGGGGACACGGGTTCGTGCCCCGGTCCCGGAGGATCCCACACGCCGCGGAGCGGCTGGGCCCGTGAGCCATGGCCGCTGAGCCTGCGCGTCCGGAGCCTGTGCTCCGCAACGGGAGAGGCCACAGCAGTGAGAAGCCCGCGTACCGCAAAAAAAAAAAAAAAAAAGTTCTGACTCAGCTTATGGGCTGCAATGTTATAAGCAATCCGGAGTGGTGGCAAGAGATTCAGATGAACAGGTGGAGGGTCTAATTACCAGCAATGTTTTTATTAGAAGGCTACAGCTCATATTGTGATTTTTGTTACATTTGTTAATCACAGTGCTGAATGACACACTCTATACTTTAGCCTGGGAAGCATGTCCTGGGGCTGCTACAGCAGCTGTGTCAGTCAGCTGAATTGAATATCTGGTGAACTAATAGCCAAATCAACACATTTGTTCCCTGCCTCTTGTCATACTAAAAAAGAAGAAAATGTGCTCAACTTATGAAAATGATACCATTACCTGGGAATTTCCCAGTTGGTGGTCATGAGCTTTCATGAAGCATACAACGCTATCTCCTTAGAACAAACTGGGAGTAGGTGGAAGGTTCTCATTGGAGAGTTAGGTTACCCACTGTCATCAGTCAATGCCCTGTTGTCCTTTTTAAGATGTTCACGCCAGCACTGACACTTCCAGACCTAGCCTAGCCATTCTATAGCAAGAAGAGAATGGGCGAGAGTTTTCACTGTCCCATCTTATGGGGTATCAGGTCTGCTTCTGCTCTGCAGACTGCTTACCTGGCTGTGTTACCTAGAATCTATGTTCTCCCAGGGACTAAAGTGGTCCTTGGATATGCTTGTATCCAGAGTTACCCGCCCATTATTCTTCCACCTGGATCTGATCAGTGCCTTCCATTGCAGCATTTTGCCTAGGCTTTCTCTGAGATGCCAAGTGTCCCATGTCCTCAAGTTACCTACTTGTGAATCCATGTGCCATCATCAAATCCATGGATTTGATGAATCCATCCAATCAAAATTCTCATTTCCTTGCTAAGTTTATTTTAATTGTGAATCAAGAGAAAGGCATATTTTTACATTTTTTATACAATTTTTAAGGTTACTTACCGTTTACAGTTATTACAAAATATTGGCTCTATTCCCCGTGTTGTACAATACATCTTTGAGGCTATCTTCCACCCAACAGGTTGTACCTCCCACTCCCCCACCCCTAGACTGCCTGTGCCGCACCTCCCCCCTCCTCCCCCCAGTAACCACTAGTTTGTTCTCTGCATCTGCGAGTCTGCTTTTCTGTTATATTCACTAGTTTGTTGTATTTTTTTAGATTCCACATATAAGGGATATCATACAGTATTTGTCTTTCTCTCTTATTTCACTTAGCATAATGCCCTCCAAGCCCATCCATGTTGCTGCAAATAGTAAAATTTTATTCTTTTTTATGGCTGAATCATATTCCATTGTGTGTGTGTGTATACGTACACAAATACCACATCTTCTTTACCCATTTATCTGCTGATGGACACTTAGGCTGCTTCCACAGAGCAAGGCATAATTTTGAATTCATTCACCCTGATGTGTCAGTGACTGAGAGTTCCTTATCCTCCCACATAGTTTTGCTGGCTTTAGGTAACCTGATCCATGTAGTAAAAGTGTTTGCTATGTGCCACACCCTTTGTTATGGGTCTGGTAAGTCCCCATTCTTGAGGAACCTATGGTCTTGAGAGTGAGAAAGACATATAAACAAGAACTTATTAATACAATGTGGTACTTGGCAACGATAGGGATATAATATGTTATAGAGAAGGGACCTAACTCGATCTGGACGTGTCAAGGAAAGTGACTTGGAAGACGAGACGTGAACTGCATCTGAGAAGCAGGATTTAGCCAAGTGAAGTGAAGGTGAAGGTCATATTAAGCAGAATAGACAGCATGAGGCAACGGAGCTGAGAAAGAACATTGTGTGTGATGAAACCTACAAGCAATTCAGAGGTACAGAAAGTGGCAAAGAAGGAAACGCAAAACAGGAAGACAGAAGCCAGTTCATGGAAGGCTTTTTTTGTGTCAGAAAATTTGAGCTTTATTTGGAGGGCGATGGGGAGGAGTGAAGCAAAAATCGAGCAGAGAGGGAGATACTGAAGATACGGGAGAAGGGAGTGAATGACAGAGTGTGGTGATGAAGATGGAAAGGAATGAGAATCCAGAGCACAGATGGAAGGGTTGCCTCTGCAGGAGATACTCCCTCTTCTGGACTTTGTGCTTCTGCAAAAAATCTATTTGAAGTCTAACTTTTCTGTATTCTGTGGATACAAGACACACTCTCCTCTTTTGTTTCCTGCCTTTGTCTTAGCTCATCCAGCCCAGTCTGCAAGTTGCACCCTTGCCTAACGTCCAACATGATAGACTGTGAAAACGGGCCAGAATTTTCCTCTATAAGAGGTAGTTGATAAGTAACAGTAGCAGTTGAGTGGCATCTGACAGCTCACAAAGCCTCTTTCACATCCGTTATCTCACAACAGCCCTGTAAGGCAGGCAGAAAAGCTGTGGCCATACCCATTTTATGAGGCTCAGAAAGTTTAAGTTGCTTGTCCAGTGTCAAGTCACTGAAAATGAGTACGTGTCAGAGCTTCACCTGGAAGCCAGGTCTTGGAATCCTAGGTCCCATACCCCTTTCCCTATACTCAGATGGTTATTCAGAGCTTTGTGTGTGAGTAAATGGGTTGTATGGGTGAATAAGGAATCAAGCCCATTATCTCAACTTTTTGAGTACAGTTCTGTATAGTGAGCTAATCTCATCTGCTGGATCAGCATCGAGTCATCATAAATAAACGAACCCAGCGTGTTTATGAAATGGAAAACAGAACTCCATTTCATCTCTGGGCTTCTTTGTGGACAATGTATATGGAAACTAACTTTTTATTAGCCATTTATTCTTTACTTTTCTTTAATTTTTATTCTATATTGGGGTATAGTTGATTTAGAATATTGTATTAGTTTCAGGTGTGATACAGCAGAGTGATACTTTTTCTTTGAAGACTATATTCCATTATAGGTTATTACAAGATATTGAGTATAGTTCCCTGCGCTGTATATGGTAAGTCCTTGTGGCTTATCCCTTTTATGGAGGGTACTTTGTATCTGTTAATCCCATACTCCTAGTTTATCCCTCCCTCTGCCCTCTCCCCTTTGGTAACCATAAATTTGTTTTCTGTGTGCGTGAGTCTATTTCTGTTCTGTTTCTTTGTTTTTTTAATTAATTTATTTATTTATTATTTTACATTGGAGTATAGTTGATTTACAAGGTTGTGTTAGTTTCCGGTGTACAGCAAAGTGATACGTATACATATATCCATTCTTTTTCAGATTCTTTTCCCATATAGGTTATTACAAAATGTTGAGTAGAGTTCCCTGTGCTATACAGTAGGTCCTTGTCGATTGTCTACTTTATATATAGAAGTGTGTATATGTTAATCCCAAACTCCTAATTTATCCCTCCCCTAGTCATTTATTCATTGATTTAGTAGATCATCCAGATGAGCTGATTCTTCTCTCTTCCCTTCTCCTTACTTCCCTTTGTTCTTTTCTTCTCAAGTACCATGGGGCCATCTCAGATAGAGCCAAAGGGGAGAAATATACTGTTAAGCAAGTGACACTGTATACCAAAATTTTGGGTGAAGGCTTAGCATTTAAAAGAATTGAAGTTCAAAACTCACATCCACTTTTGGTCTACTGAATTGCTCTCGCTTATATTTTCCTCATTAAGATAATTAAGACTTTACCATATATATTAGGCATCTAGCTCTAATAAAATGAATGAAGTACATGAATAGGGGCAAAATGAGCTATTTGATTAATGGTTCTAGCATCTGGCTTATATACTGCAAACGTTCTGTCATTTATTTGGCTGTCTGCCCCTGGAAGTACCTCAACTGAGACGGCATTGAAGACAAAATTAGCACCTTTAAATTATTCAAACCCCTCCTCAGTAGATCATGCCCTCTTAGTCTTTCTTTCATCCTTGTGCAACTGTAGTCGACAAATTTAATCTATTTGCATGCTTGCTGATTGTAAGCCATTCTGGGCATGCAGATGCTGCATGAAATGTTGACTTTCAGTCACTCCCACTGAGCTGAGTAGGATAACGTGTACCTGTTTTCTACCTACAGTTGACACTTTCCTTGTCGTTTTGCATCCCCCTGACATTTTCCACTTTCTTCAGTAACCTGCTATATGATCTTCTGAGATCTCCTTTCTTTTGCCATTTGTATTAAAAGGTATTGCCACTGTCTTTTTTCCCCTGGACTCACTGCACGGTTTGCATTTCAGCTGGCTAGCTCACTCAGGCTGCTGGATAAAAGGGGGACTGAAGACTACAGGGAGGTTGGCAGGTGGGAGGCTGTCATTGCATTTCCTTGAGGATGGGGACTGGTAAAAAATGTTTGCCAGACATAACTGAACCCAATTATGATATGACTAATAAAATGCTGCTTTAAGCAAATATCCCTACTGTACTAGGGTAATTAATGATTATTCTCACAAGGCCCGAGAGAGATGATCAAACTCTCCCTCCTTCTGATATCTGCATTTGGAAAAATCGATTTCCCTTTACGAGAGAAAGTATAGGAATGTGTACGATTAACGGGATCATGAGCCCAGAAAATGTTTTTAGCCATTTCTCTACCTATTACTATGCTTGTCCTTTGCTCTCCACCTATATTGCTTCCAGGGTAGTATGTATGTACTCTGTAGGGAGCCATGATTGTGAGGTATTCTCCCTGCCTCATAATATCCCTTCAGATGTATAAACAAGTACTCAGACCTCATTTACTTATAGTCATCTATTTATTCAACAACCTTCACTGAGTACCTTGTTGGTGCCAGGCATTGGACTATGTGCTGGTGATTTAACAGTCAACAGGAAGACCTAGAACTTGCCCTGCTGGAGCTAAGAAGGAAAAGAGGGGCCACGGCAGAGGAAAAGGGGAGGAATCTACTTGAGATTTGGTGGTCAGGTAAGATCTCTCTGAGAAAGTGATGAAGCTAAGAGTCGAAGCATGAAAGCAAATGTTTGTTTCCTTCATTGTGGTATAGTTGTTTTACAATGTTGTTTTAGTTTCTACTGTACAGTGGAGTTTCATATGCCATACAGCAGGCTCTCATTAGTTACCTATTTTATACACGTTAGTGTATGTATGTTGATCCCAATCTCCCAATTCATCCCACCCCCCGTTCCCCCCTTGGTGTCCATACGTTTGTTCGCTACATCTGTGTGTCTGTTTCTGCCTTGCAAGCCGGCTCATCTGTACCATTTTTCTAGATTCCACATATATGTGTTAATATACGATATTTGTTTTTCTCTTTCTGACTTACTTCACTCTGTATGACAGTCTCTAGGTCCATCCGCATCTCTACAAATGACCCACTTTCCTTCCTTTTTACGGCTGAGTAATATTCCATTGTATATATGTACCACATTCTTTATTCATCTGTCGGTGGACGTTTAGGTTGCTTCCAAGACCTGGCTATTGTAAATAGTGCTGCAATGAACATTGGGGTGCATGTGTCCTTTTGAATTATAGTTTTCTCTGGGTATGTGCCCAGGAGTGGGATTGCTGGGTCATATGGTAATTCTAGTTTTAGTTTTTTAAGGCACCTCCACACTGCTCTCCATAGTGGCTGTACCAATTCACATTCCCACCAACAGTGCAGAAGGGTTCCCTTCTCTCCACACCCTCTCCAGCATTTGTTGTTTGTAGATGTTCTGATGACGGCCATTCTGACCAGTATGCGGTGATACCTCATTGTAGTTTTCATTTGCATTTCTCGAATAATTAGTGATATTAGTGATGTTGAGCAGCTTCTCATGTGCCTCCTGGCCATCTGTATGTCTTCTTTGGAGAGATGTCTATTTAGGTCTTCTGCCCATTTTTGGATTGGGTTTTTTTTTAATTAATATTGAGCTGTATGACCTGTTTATATATATTTGGAGATTAATCCTTTGTCCGTTGATTCGTTTGCAAATATCTTCGCCTATTCTGAGCGCTGTCTTTTCATTTTATTTATAGTTTCCTTTGCTGTGCAAAAGCTTTGAAGTTTCATTAGGTCCCATGTGTTTATTTTTGTTTTTATTTCCATTTCTCTTAGAGGTGGGTCAAAAAAGATCTTGCTGTGATCTATGTCAAAGCGTGTTCTTCCCATGTTTTCCTCTAAGAGTTTGATAGTGTCTGGCCTTACATTTAGGTCTCTAATCCAGTTTGAGTTTATTTTGGGGTATGGTGTTAGGGAGTGTTCTAATTTCATTCTTTTACATGTAGATGTTCAGATTTCCCAGCACCACTTATTGAAGAGGCTGTCTTTTCTCCATTGTATATCCTTGCCTCCTCTGTCATAGATTAGTTGACCATATGTGTGTGGGTTTATCTCTGGGCCTTCTGTCCTGTTCCATTGATCTATATTTCTGGTTTTGTGCCAGTACCATATTGTCTTGAAAGTGAGAGAGCCTGATTCCTCCAGCCAGCTTTCTTTAGTTGTGGCGAGCGGGGGCTAGTCTTCTTTGGGGTGCGCGGGCGTCTCATTGCGATGGCTTCACTTGTTGAGGAGCACGGGCCCTAGGCATGCAGGCTTCAGTAGTTCTGGCACGCAGGCTCAATGGTTGTGCCTCACGGGCTCTAGGGCGCAGGCTCAGTAGTTGTGGCACACAGGCTTTGTTGCTCTGTGGCATGTGGGATCTTCCTGGACCAGGGCTCAAACCCGTGTCCCCTGCGTTGGCAGGCGGATTCTTAACCACTGTGCCACCAGGGAAGTCTCCTTAATTTCCCTTTGTGATCTTTCGTTGTTAGTGTATAGGAATGCAAGAGATTTCTGTGCATTAATTTTGTATCCTGAAATTTTACCAAATTCATTGATTAGCTCTGGTAGTTTTCTGGTGGCATCTTTAGGATTTTCTATGTGTCGTATCATGTTATCTGCAAACAGTGACAGTTTTACTTCTTACTTTCCTATTTGTATTCCTTTTATTTTATTTTTTTCTTCTCCAGTTGCCATGGCTAGGACTTCCAAAACTGTGTTGAATAATAGTGGCGAGAGTGGACATCCTTGTCTTGTTCCTGGTCTTAGAGGAAATGATGAAAACGAATCTGTTGTTCAAACAAACAAACCATGGTAAAGAGTATCCCAGGTAGAGGGAACAGCATATGCAGATGTTTGGAAATTATGAGGAATGGAGAGAAAGCCATCGTAGCTGGAGTATAGTGAGTCCTGCAGAGTATGATACAAGATGAATGCAACGAGGCAGATGGAAGTCAGAGTTTTAGGGCCTTGTAGGTCATGATAAGACTTTTGAATTTTAAGTACACTGCCCTCAAAATCTCCTGGAAAGATTTTAAGTAAGGGGGTGGTATGAACCACACGTATGAGCCCTATATTTCATGGCTCATTTGGGCTGTAGATATCTGTCCCTTATAACTTCCAATTCTTTTACTACTCTGGTTACCTGACTCTGGGATTGCTCCACGTGTTTTCAGTGTTCCTCTTGCAGGCAGCCTCTAATTGCAAACCTGACGCCACAATTTTAGCCTATGTCCCTGGCAGAGGACAGCGACGATCAGGTCTTTTGTTCTTGTAGTATATGGGCGTCATTGCAGCTACAGGATGCCATTGACTCATGGTGATTTCAGTTAACATATGAGGACATAGGTAAGTGAAGTGCTTTGGGGCTAGGGCTCCCGCATCCTATGCTCAGTCTCCCAGGTCCTGCTCAGCACCCACCTCCTTTATGAAATCTACCCTGGCTACCGCAGGCTCTAGTTACTCTCTTTTCCTTGGTACTAAAATAGCGCTGATGGTCTCTGTCCTCCATTTGGCTGTTATCTTTTAATGCAGCGGTCACAAGTTGTCAGCAGATGAACTGGTTTTGGCAGGCAGATGTGTTTTGTTTGCCCCGCTCAGCATTTTATAAAAAAATAAACTTAGTTTCCAGTGTCTCACATAAAAATCCAGATTTCATTCTTTCCTAGAAATCTGAAGAACTGGCAACTCTGAGTCTGCCTTCCCATGTGACAACAAGCAACTGGGAATGCAGCTTCTGTCCTGTTTAGATAGTGCACACATTCTTTTATTTGTCATTGTCCTGAACACTTCTATCAGGCCTGTTTCACTTTTGTGTTACCTGCTAGCACCTGTAGACATGCAAATTTGTGATCTCAGCTTTCATACCTTGTGGCAAGTCCTTTAATATACTTCCAGTACCTAGAACAATGCCTACTGCATTGTTGGTACTCGATAAGCATTTGTTCTTTTGGTGTTTTAAAATTTTATTTATTTTATTTTTGGCTGCATTGGGTCTTCATTGCTGCACGCGGGCTTTCTCCAGTTGTGGTGAGCCGGGGCTACTCTTCATTGCGGTGCATTGGCTTCTCATTGTGGTGGCTTCTCCTGTTGCGGAGCATGGGTTCTAGGCGTGTGGGCTTCAGTAGTTGTGGCACGTGGGCTCAGGAGTTGTGGCTCATGGGCTCTAGAGCGCAGGCTCAGTAGTTGTGGCGCATGGGCTTAGTTGCTCTGCAGCATGTGGGATCTTCCTGGACCAGCACTCAAACCCATGTCCCCTGCATTGGCAGGCACATTCTCAACCACCGGGCCACCAGGGAAGCCCAATAAGCATTTGTTAAGTTAATGAATATCATGTGCAGAACTAAATTCGCAAGTTCTTTGAAGGAAAAAACTACATTCTGTATCTTTCAGCATCTCCTATAGCATTCATAGAGTGCCCTATTCTTAGGTCCCAATTAATATTTTTGATAGATATGGTGAAGAAGATGCTTCGTCATATGATTTTATATAGCGTGCTGAATGATCTTTCTAGAGGATATAACTGTTTACAAGAATACTTTCCAAGCGGTATGTACTAGAGCACTGAGTCAGCTAGTAGTCAAGAAATGGAGCCTCTAATCCCAATTCTGGAACGGACTTACTGTGTGACAATGGACAAGTGACATAACTTTGCAACTCTGCAGCAGCCTCATCTGTAAGCAGGTACTTGTTTTACCTACCTCATTAGGTTAGCAGGGGAATTAAATGAAACAGTGGAGATTCAGTGTTTTTGCATTTGTGCATTCATCATAGTTGTTTTACCCTTTATATGTGCTTTAAAGTCCTGTTATTTTATTTTATTTTTATTATTATTTTTTTTTGCGGTACGTGGGCCTCTCACTGTTGTGGCCTCTCCCGTTGCAGAGTACAGGCTCAGCGGCCATGGCTCACGGGCCCAGCCGCTCCGCGGCATGTGGGATCTTCCCGGACCGGGGCACGAACCCGTGTCCCCTGCATCGG
>RJWK010028716.1:0-25659 GCA_004363435.1 Platanista minor | reverse complement strand
CCCTCTTAGAACTGCTTTTGCTGCATCCCATAGGTTTTGGGTCGTCGTGTCTGCATTGTCATTTGTTTCTAGGTATTTTTTGATTTCCTCTTTGATTTCTTCAGTGATCACTTCGTTATTAAGTAGTGTATTGTTTAGCCTCCATGTGTTTGTATTTTTTACAGATCTTTTCCTGTAATTGATATCTAGTCTCATAGCAGTGTGCTCAGAAAAGATACTTGATACGATTTCAATTTTCTTAAATTTACGAAGGCTTGATTTCTGACCCAAGATATGGTCTATCCTGCAGAATGTTCCATGAGCACTTGAGAAGAATGTGTATTCTGTTGTTTTAGGATGGAATGTCCTATAAATATCAATTAAGTCCATCTTTTTAATTGTATCATTTAAAGCTTGTGTTTCCTTATTTATTTTCATTTTGGATGATCTGTCCATTGGAGGAAGTGGGGTATTAAAGTCCCCTACTATGAATGTATTACTGTCGATTTCCCCTTTTATGGCTGTTAGTAGTTGCCTTATGTATTGAGGTGCTCCTGTGTTGGGTGCATAAATATTTACAGTTGTTATATCTTCTTCTTGGATCGACCCCTTGGTCATTATGTAGTGCCCTTCTTTGTCTCTTGTAATAGTCTTTATTTTAAAGTCTATTTTGTCTGATATGAGAATTGCTACTCCAGCTTTCTTTTGGTTTCCGTTTGCAATGGAATATCTTTTTCCATCCCCTTACTTCCAGTCTGTATGTGTCTCTAGGTCTGAAGTGGGTCTCTTATAGACAGCATATATATGGGTCTTGGTTTTGTATCCATTCTGGCAGTCTGTGTCTTTTGGTGGGAGCATTTAATCTGTTTACATTTAAGGTGATTATTGATATGTATGTTCCTATTCCCATTTTCTTAATTGTTTTGGGTTTGTTATTGTAGGTCTTTTCCTTCTCTTGTGTTTCTTGCCTAGAGAAGTTCCTTTAGCATTTGTTGTAAAGCTGGTTTGGTGGTGCTGAACTCTCTCAGCTTTTGCTTGCCTGTAAAGGTTTTAATTTCTCCATCAAATCTGAATGAGATCCTTGCTGGGTGAATTAATCTTGGTTGCAGGTGTTTCTCCTTCATCACTTTAAATTTGTCCTGTCACTCCCTGTGGCTTGAAGAGTTTCTGCTGAAAGATTAGTTTTTAACCTTATGGGGATTCCCTTGTGTGTTATTTGTTGTTTTTCCCTTGCTGCTTTTAATATGTTTTCTTTGTACTTAATTTTTGATAGTTTGATTAGTATGTGTCTTGGTGTGTTTCCTCCTTGGATTTATCCTGTATGGGATTCTCTGTGCTTCTTGGACTTGATTAACTATTTCCCTTCCCATATTAGGGAAGTTTTCAACTATAATCTCTTCCAATATTTTCTCAGTCCCTTTCTTTTTCTCTTCTTCTTTGGAACCCCTATAATTCGAATGTTGGTGCATTTAATGTTGTCCCAGAGGTCTCTGAGACTGTCCTCAGTTCTTTTCATTATTTTTTCTTTATTGTGCTCTGCAGTAGTTATTTCCACTATTTTATCTTCCAGGTCACTTACCCGTTCTTCTGCCTCAGTTATTCTGCTATTGATCCCAACTAGAGTACTTTTTATTTTATATTATTTATTTATTTTTGGCTGTGTTGGGTCTTCGTTTCTGTGCGAGGGCTTTCTCTAGTTGTGGCAAGTGGGGGCCACTCCTCATCGCAGTGTGCGGGACTCTCACTATCGCGGCCTCTCTTGTTGTGGAGCACAGGCTCCAGACGCACAGGCTCAGTAGTTGTGGCTCACGGGGCTAGTTGCTCCACAGCATGTGGGAACTTCCCAGACCAGGGCTCAAACCCGTGTCCCTTGCATTGGCAGGCAGATTCTCAACCACTGCGCCACCAGGGAAGCCCTAGAGTACTTTTAATTTCATTTATTGTGTTGTTCATTGTTGCTTGTTTCATCTTTAGTTCTTCTAGGTTCTTGTTAATTCTATTTCCAAGGTTTTGGATCATCTTTACTATCATTATTCTGAATTCTTTTTCAGATAGACTGCCTATTTCCTCTTCATTTCTTAGGTCTGGTGGGTTTTTATCTTGCTCCTCATCTGCTGTGTGTTTTTCTGTCTTCTCATTTTGCTTGTCTTACTGTGTTTGGGGTCTCCTTTTTGCAGGCTTCAGGTTCGTAGTTCTCTTTGTTTTTGGTGTCTGTCCCCAGTGGCTAAAGTTGGTTCAGTGGGTTGTGTAGGCTTCCTGGTGGAGGGGACTAGTGCCTGTGTTCTGATGGTTGAGGCTGGATCTTGTCTTTCTGGTGGGCAGGTCCACGTCTCATGGTGTGGTTTGGGGTGTCTGTGGACTTATTATGATTTTAGGCAGCCGCTCTGCTAATGGGTGGGGTTGTGTTCCTGTCTTGCTAGTTGTTTGGCATAGGGTGTCCAGCACTGTAGCTTGCTGGTCTTTGAGTGAAGCTGGGTGCTGGTGTTGACATGTAGATCTCTAGGAGATTTTCCCCGTTTCATATTATGTGGAGTTGGGAGGTCTCTTGTAGACAAGTCTCCTGAAGTTGGCTCTCCCACCTCATAGGTTCAGCAGTGACTCCTGTCTGCAGCACCAAGAGCCTTTAATCCACACAGCTCAGAATAAAAGGGAGAAAAAGTAGGAAGAAAGATAGAAAGAAAGGAAGAAGGAAAGGAATAAAGAAAGAAAGAGAATAAAGTAGAATAATGTTAGATAAAATAAAATAAGGTTATTAAAATAAAAAGTAATTATTAAGATAGAAAAGTTTTTTAAAAGTTAAAAAAACAAAACAAACAAACAAAAAATGGACAGATAGAACCCTAGGACAAATGGTGAAAGCAAAGCTATACAGACAAAATCTCACACAGAAGAATACACATACACACTCACAAAAAGAGGAAAAGGGGGGCTTCCCTGGTGGTGCAGTGGTTGAGAGTCTGCCTGCCGATGCAGGGGACACAGGTTTGTGCCCCGGTCCGGGAAGATCCCACATGCCGCAGAGCGGCTGGGCCCGTGAGCCGTGGCCGCTGAGCCTGCGCGTCCGGAGCCTGTGCTCCGCAACGGGAGAGGCCACAAAAAAAAACAAGAGGAAAAGGGGAAAAAAAATAAGAAATCTTGCTCTCAAAGTCCACCTCCTCAGTTTGGGATGATTCGTTGTCTATTCATGTATTCCACAGATGCAGGGTATATCAAGTTGTTTGTGGGGATTTAATCCGTTGCTCCTGAGGCTGTTGGGGGAGATTTCCCTTTCTCTTCTTTGTTCGCCCAGCTCCCAGGGCTCAGCTTTGGATTTGGCCCCGCCTTTGCGTGTAGGTCGCAGGTGGGCATCTGTTCTTCGGTCAGACAGGACGGGGTTAAAGGAGCAGCTGACTCGAGGGCTCTGGCTCACTCAGGCTGGGGGGAGGGAGGGGCAAGGAGTGCGGGGCGAGCCTGCGCCGGCAGAGGCCGGCGGGACGTTGCACCAGCCTGAGGTCGCTGTGCGTTCTCCCGGGGAAGTTGTCCCTGCCTGGATCCCAGGACCCTGGCGTTGGCGGGCTGCACAGGCTCCGGGAGGGGAGGTGTGGAGAGTGACCTGTGCTCGCACACAGGCTTCTTGGTGGCGACAGCAGCAGCCCTAGTGTCTCAGGCCCGTCTCTGGGGTCCGTGGTCTTAGCCGCGGCTCGCGCTCGTCTCTGGAGCTCCTTTAAGCAGTGCTCTTAATCCCCTCTCGTCACGCACCAGGAAACAAAAGAGGGAAGAAAAAGTCTCTTGCCTCCTCGGCAGGTCCAGACTTTTCCCGGACTCCGTGCCGTGTAACCGTAGTGCACTAGCCCCCTGCAGGCTGTGTTCACGCCGCCAACCCCAGTCCTCTCCCTGCGCTCCCACCGAAGCCCGAGCCTCAGCTCCCAGCCCCGCCCGCCCCGGCGAGGGAGCAGACAAGCCTCTCGGGCTGGTGAGTGCCGGTCGGCAGCCATCCTCTGTGCGGGAATCTCTCCGCTTTGCCCTCCGCGCCCCTGTGGCTGTGCTCTCCTCCGCGGCTCCGAAGCTTCCCCACTCCGCCACCCACAGTCTCAGCCCGGGAAGGGGCTTCCTAGTGTGTGGAAACCTTTCCTGCTTCACAGCTCCCTCCCACTGGTGCCGGTCCCGTCCCTATTCTTTTGTCTCTGTTTATTCTTTTTTCTTTTGCCCTACCTAGGTATGTGAGGAGTTTCTTGCCTTTTGGGAGGTCTGAGGTCTTCTGCCAGCGTTCAGTAGGTGTTCTGTAGGAGTTGTTCCACGTGTAGATGTATTTCAGGTGTATCTGTGGGGAGGAAGATAATCTCCACGTCTTACTCTTCCGCCATCTTCTCTCTCCTTCGTCTCTAATTTCATTATTTTACATGTAGCTGTCCAGTTTTCCCAGTACCACTTTTTGAAGAGGCTGTCTTTTCTCCATTGTATATTCTTGCCTCCTTTTTCAAAGATAAGGTGACCATATGTGTGTGGGTTTATCTCTGGGATTTCTATCTATAACTTTAAATTAGTTCTTTCTTTCTTAATCTCTCAATTTGGTTTGAAAAATATTTCATTTCACTAGGCTAATGTATTGTGGGATTGCCATCAATGTCTAGAACAAGACAGGTGCATTATCTAGTGCATTTAAAATACAGCCAGTAATTCTATGGAGTTGAAAACTATCAGTATTCTTTAACTAATGGAGCATTTAGTATAAAACTAATAAAAAATTAGCAATAGGTTTATAGAATTTCTAGATTTTGAGAAAAAAAGATTTTACAACCCTTGTTATAAACTCAGACTCTATGAAATCTCATTTATATGAAAATGAATTTTTAAATTTACCCCAGAATTTATCACCATTTTTACATCTCCTCAACAATTCACTTTTATCAGAGAAGGAGGTAGAATTATTGTAATTCAGCTAGATTGAGTCCCTCTTTATAAATAAATAGTTCTAATTAAATTTTCAAGATAAGAACTTACAGTAATAGTATCAACAACTTTAATTTTGAATAGTACACAGTACTGCTTATCTGATATCAGGGTGCATTTGCTAAGCTCTTTGTCATGTGGTAACCATAAAAAGTACCAATTTAGAGTCTATGGGATAACATCTAAACTAAGATGAAGCAATAGAAATACAAGTGATTATCTAAGAAGGATCCCCAACCACTTGTTGTTCTTTTACCTACAGGAAGAAAATTCTCCTGCAAGAGAGAGAGTTAGGGGAAGATTAGCCCAAAAGAAAATGAAAACCCTGCACTTTCTACACAAAGATGCAAAATAGATGTACTGTGTGCTATCAATCATTACACCTTTGCAATAGGTCAAAAGACTGTTCTAAGTAAAATAAGATAAAAAGAGAAAAGCAAAAGTGGGAAATGATCCTCAGTCAATGTTTATATACTGGTTCAATCAGAAACAATATTCCAGAAAGAAATTACTTTTACCTGGTGTGGAGTACTTTATAGTATAAATTCTTATTTTGCTGAGAATTGTATTTAGGATGAAGGAGAATAATAGTTATATCTATCTCAAGTTTTGCAAACAGTTACAGTCCTAATACTATATCCTGAAAATTTCAGATCTCCTTTGTTTCCCTGTAAAAGCATATTTTGCAGTGCAAGCATCAAAATGCCACCAACTGTTAGTTTTCTAAAAATAAAGTTCAGTCTTTTATCCTGCAAAGATTTTATACATTAGTACTAACTGGAGACTGAAGTATCCACCTGAATTCTGTCAAGAATGTTGGTAGGCCGTGTGTCAAGGGGAAAGGCACTCTGAGTTGGCATTTGAAGCAGAGCTAGGTTGTTATCTCTGCTAGTTTTTAACCTCTCTGAGCCTTAGTTTCCTCCTCTGATAGTGAGAATATAATATTATCTGCCATCCTACTTCCCTGGGGAATTTTGAGGATCAGAATGAGATAATGTATCTGAAAATGTATTTCTGAAAATGCAAAAATCATCTATAAAACAGTATATGAGTACTTATTATTACCTCAATAGATATTCATGGAGAACCTAATATAAGAATAACATATTAAGTAATATGAAAGCAGAGGAAAAGAAATAGATCTTGTCCTCAAGAAGAAAGAGACACCCTGCAACAATAACAACTAGGAGGAGGGAGAAGGGAAGAAGAAGAGAAAGGGAGGGGGAGGAGGTGGAGGACAAAGGAGAAAGAGACATGACCAACATATTTTATTGTTTTGCTCAGAGCCATATTTGATAGTGTATTTTGGTCTTCAATACAGGGGTCCTAGAAAAGTAAAAAGGTTTTGCCATAACTTCTCAATGTTCTTCCCTCTACTTTCATGGTGATCAAAGTTAATATTTTATTTTATTGTATTTATTATTTTTTAATTAACTTTTATTGGTGTATGGTTGCCTTACAATGTTGTGTTAGACTCCACTGCACAACAAAATGAATCAGGCATACACATACAGATATCCCCTCCCTTTTGGACTTCCCTCCCATTTAGGTTACCACAGTGCAAAATTAATATTTTAAAGAAAGATTAAATGTATGAATTATTGTATTTAATCCTCACAAAACCCCTCAAGGTAGGTATTATTAATCTTCTTTTATGAATTAGGGAATCAAAGCTCAACATGTTTAAAGTTATTGGTCCAAAGACCCACACCCAGATCTTCTGACTCCAGGTCCAGTGCTTTGAATTTCCATTTACTGAAGCAATTTCTTCTAACATCTCTGGGTCTTCCAGAAAAATATTATTCCTAATCCTACCTGAAAATTGACAGTTGTGTAATAGGCCAAACTGGAAACAAGCCAAATGTTCACCACTGCATGAATGGACAACCACAAAAGACCCTGAATAGCAAAGCAATCTTGAGAAAGAAAAACAAAGTTGGAGGCATCATGCTTCCTGATTTCAAACTATATTACAAAGCTATAGTAATCAAAACAGTATGATACTGGCATAAAAACAGACACAAAGATCTTTGGAACAGAATAGAGAGCCCAGAAATAAACCAGAAATAAACACATATATGGTCAATTAATTTATGAAAGAGGAGCCAAGAATACACAATGGGGAAAGGACTGTCTCTTCAATAAATAGTGCTGGGAAAATTGGACAGCCGCACACTGGATCACTAGCTTTTACCACAAAAATTAACTCAAAATGGATTAGAGACTTGAATGTAAGATGTGAAACCATAAAAATTCTAGAAGAAAACAGGCAATAAGCCCCTTGACAGTAGTCTAGGTGATTGTTTGTACAGATTTGACATGAAAAGCAAAGGTAACAAAAGTAAAAATAAACAAGTGATACTACATCAAACAAAAAACTTCTGCACAGCAAAGGACACCATCAGCAAAATGAAAAGGCAACCTACTGAATGGGAGAACATATTTGCAAATTGTTTATGTAAGGGGTTAATATCCAAAATATATAAAGAACTCATATAACTCAATAGCAAAAAAAAAAAGAACAGTCTAATTTTAAAATGGTTAGAAGATCTGAACAGACTTTTTTCCAAAGAAGACATACAAATGACCAACAGACACATGAAAGGATGCCCAACATCACTAATTATTATGGAAATTCAAATCAAAACCACAGTGAGGTATCACCTCATACCTATTAGAATGGCTGTTATTAAAAAGATGAATAACAAGTGTTGGCGGAGATGGAGAAGTGAGAAGCCTTGTGCACTGTTACCAATAATGTGAATTGGTGAAACCACTGTGAAAAACAGGATGGAGTTTCCTCAAAAAATTAAAAATAGAACTACCATACAATCCAGCAATTCCACTTCTGGGTATTCATTAAGAAAGTAGAAGCACTAATTTGAAAAGATATTTGCTACCCCATGTTCATTGCCGCATTATATACAATAACTAAGATGTGGAAACAACCTAAGTGTTCATCAGTGGATGAATGGATAAACAAAATATGGCAATTATTTTATTCAGCCATAGAAAAGTGAAATCTTGCCATTTGCAACAACATGGATAGACCTTGAGGACATTATGCTAAGTGAAATAAGTCAGACAGAGAAAGACAAATACCACATGATCTCACAGACACAGAGAACAGTTGGAGGATGCCAGAGGCAGCAGGTGGGGGGGATGAAATGGGTGAAAGGAGTCAAAAGGTACAAACTTCCAGTTCTAAAATAAGTGAGTCATGGGGATGTAATGTACAGCATTGTGACTATAGTTAATAATACGCTATTATATATTTGAAAGTTGCTAAGAGAGTAAATCTTAAAAGTCCCCATCACAGAAGAAAACTCTGTAACTATGTATGGTGATGGATGTTAACTAAACTTATTGTGGTGCCAATTTCACATGTTCAAATATCAAATCATTATGTTGTACACCTGAAACTAATATAACGTTGCATGTCAATTATACCTCAATTTAAAAAAAATACATGAATGGACAAATTGAGGTATAGCCATACAAGGAAAATAATTTAACAATAATAAAGAACCATTGATTTGCACAACAACATAGTTGAATCTCAGAATAATTATGCAGAGTGAAAAAAAGCAGGCAAAAAGAATATATACGATTTGATCAATTTATATAAAATTCTAGAAAATGCAAACTAATGTGTAGTGACAGAAAGTAGATTCGTGATTGCTTGGGGATGTGAGTAGAGAGGGAGGGCAGGATTACAAAGAGGTACAAAGAAATTTTTGGAGTGGATGGAAATGTTGTTATTTTAATTGTGGTGATGAATACATGTATCTAAACTGGTCCAATTGTACACTTTAAACATGAGCAGTTTAGTATATCAATAAATAAATCAACCGGAAGGAGGGAGACAATTAAAGAAAAATTTATTGTTGTTTTAATTTCCTATAGAATGATCTGTGATTCTTTCAAAGAGCAGCCTATGTTGTCCATAATTCAAGAGAGTTCATTTAATTAGGTCAGTTTAATAATTTCTCAGTTTGACTTGTAAGTGGTTTTTACCACACTGACACCTTTATTTTAAAATCTGGACACTTTACAAAAAGCTGAGGAGAGTGTTATGATTCTTTCTCAGTAGGAAGCCTACCTGTCCCCAATATCTTTGCAGAATTTCTAAAAGGAATAAACTTTTCTCATTGTACCCAGTATTTCATTGAGCTTTGGAGTTGCAAGAAATGGAGAATTACTCGTAGGCTATTTTAAAGAAAGAAAGTCTATTGTAAAGCTACACTTAGACTAAAACTGGAACTGGATTTCAAACTGGAAAGTCAGCAGGATCTGAGGCAACTCTAGGAATTAGCTGTCCTTTCAGTCTTTCTTGTGGGCAGCATGCTCTCTGTCATTCTCTTTTACTTTCTACATGTCTACTCTATTGTCTTCCCTCTACCCATTGTTTTATTGTCTATTTTTATCTTGCTGTACCTAAAATATCTTCTGTTTGCCCTTCCAGATCCACTCTTCAGCCTTCTGCACAGTGCTCTCTTTCCTGGAAGCCTGGCCCTTACAGATTATATCAACAGAATGAGGTCAGTGTATTTATTCTCCTGGCTCCCTCCCTGCAAAGTTACTTTAGGCAGACTGTATCCCTCAACCACAGACCACCGCTCCTCTCAAGATGACTCACTCTACACAACTCTCCCCTTCCAACCACTTCTTTCCTTTGTCCCTTTAGGTCTAGGGGTGGTAATAGCTCCCTTGCTACTTAGATTGGGTTCCTCCACTATCTCTGTGGTTCCCCTACACCCTGCCCACACATAAAATCCCCTCACCTTATCCTCATTTGCACGTCATGTTTTTTGTTAGGATCCTGAGTTACATACTTGTTTCTCTTTTTTTTTTTTTTTTTTTCTGTACATGGGCCTCTCACTGTTGTGGCCTCTCCTGCTGCGGAGCACAGGTTCCAGACGCGCAGGCTCAGCGGCCATGGCTCACGGGCCCAGCCGCTGCGCGGCATGTGGGATCTTCCCAGACAGGGGCACGAACCCACGTCCCCTACATCGTCAGGCGGACTCTCAACCACTGCGCCACCAGGGAAGTCCTTTGTTTTTGTTTTTGATCTTACACCTTCTCCTTCAGTTCACCATGTTCCACCATGGCTCCAGTTCTACCACTTCCTGACATTCTCTGTATTTGCTAATTCCAATACTTGAGTGAGAAAATCTGAGGCAATTGACTCATTTTGTTCTGTTTTGTTTTTCATGCCAGGCTGTGTGGGAAGACACAGGCTAGTGTAAAGACTGGCAGCTCTTAGGACAGATGCTTGTCCCTGGGCTGCACACCTGGGGAAGGGAAGTATGAAAGAGAAAAGTAACAAAGTACAGATTGCTCTGTCATCAGGAACCATGAGTGAGATGATTTCTCTTAGAAAGTACTTTGAGTATGGCAAGTACAATAATTGAAATGAAAAAAATTAAGGATGAATAAAATATTCTTGTTATTCTTAAACATGCTAACATTTGGTAATATACTGATATCCTTTCTCCTATGGCCTTATCACATTAAACTTGCTTGTTCTCAACATTTATGATGATGACCTTGAGGAATCCAAGACAAGGTTGATTGAAATCACAGTCTCAATAAGACAGCATAGGCAGCTGAAGTATCAGAAGTAATTCAAGCTTGGATCAGATAAGCTTGGATCAAACCCCTAAAGCTGCTACTTATTATTAATGAGAGCATATCTAAAGCATAAAACATAGTACTAGATACTCAGTAAATAGTAGTTATTATGATCTCATATGCTTGTTTTAATTATTCACAGCAAAAGTTTTTGGCTTAATTTAGAAAAAAATTGTAAAGGGAGGGTAGAAGAAAAAAGAAAGCTGTTTATTACTCCTTTCCCTATCTTGCCCTACTTAGCTGCAGGTGCCAAGATCTTCTAACTTGGTGAGTTCAGTCACACCGAATTTCAGAGTCAATCCACATCATGCCTAATAATATATTGGAAATACCATTTCCACCAGCAGATGAGTCTGAAATCAATCTTGCTTTGAAAACATATCTTATATACCTACTGTATGCCTTTTCCTCAACTCTCATTGTTTTGACAGTCTGCAGAATTTTGAATTTGATTGCTGATTTGCATTATTTCTTGCCTTAGGATCAGTGTCCTAACTTGAACCTGGCCTGGCTGTCTGGGGCTCAGAAAAAAAATCTGCTTAGTGTAGTGCTTGGCAGTCCCTTCTCCCTGGAGCTGACCCAAAGTCTGTATCCCTAGCTGATGGCTAGGGACCTTCTACAAACTGGAAAGATCCTACTAACCCTACCTCTATCCATATATGACCAGAACCAGTTTGGCAAATAGGTTTCATATAAGGTAACAGCACTTTACTGGTAGTCACTGCCTGGAGCACTGTGTTGGGTAGTAGAGGGCTCTTTCTGGTAGGAGAGAGAACCATTACTGACAAAGAAAGTCTGCCTTGGGGGCCAGGTTGGGGGATGTAAAAGAGATAGGTTGGTGGTGCCACACATCAGCCAGCCTTGGCTCAGAGATTCCTACTGCTTGATCCCCATACTAGGTTAGAGTCCTTATGCATTAATGCCAGCCATTAAACCTGAATTTTTCCACATGCTTTTGAACACTGTGATTTGGACTACCCTCATGGGTTACCCTCATGGTCATGGCCATTCTAGCCATTAGGTGGCTGTGACTGACAGTCATTGTTCTTCTCAAGGCAGAAGAGCCCACTCTACATAACCTCTCCCTTTAGACCTAGGGTGGTTGTAAGGTTTCTCACTGTTAGAAACCCTGGGTTACTTCACTGTCATTTGCGGTTCCCCTGCATTCCATCTATCCCTTTATAAATGGTCTCTCCTCAAGTTATCCTATTTTGAGTGTGCCATTTGTTTCCTGTTGGTACCCTAATTAGCACGAGTACTTACTATGTACCAGGCATTGAAGATATAACAGTAAACATAGTGATTAAAATTCCCACTTTCTGGAAATTACATTCTAGCCAGTTTCAAAATGCCTTATAGTCAGGCCTGCATAAGTTATAGCTTTGCCTGTCTGAAATTCATATGCTGTCTTGTTATGAGTCACGATTAAGGAAGTGCACACATGTGCCTGCAAGTATATTTTTGTGTAAACCCCTATAATTAGGACCTTAGGAAACCCTAAGGGTAGGAACCCTCAGACTTCCTCAGCTTTCTCATGTGTTGCCTTCATTTATTAAACAAATATTTATTAAGAGCCCAAGTTCTCAATACATGTAAGTTGCCTGTTACTATGTTCTAGGTATGCTGCAAGCTGAGAGATGGATGGTGGGTAGGGAAAAGGAGGGTGCAAAGATGCATAGGATAGGTTGTGTGAGAAATAGACTCATAAACAATCACTGCACAATGTAAAAAGACTATAATAGAGGTTTGTGAGAGGTGCTGTAAGGGTGTAGAGAAGAGAATGATTTAATTCACTTGGGAAACTGGGAAAGTCTTCTCGGAGGTGATGTTGATGTTTGGTCTGAGCTTGGATGAATGAGTAATACTCTGCCAGAAAGAGGAAAAGGGAAGGATGTTTAAGGAGAGGAAAGGAGTTTTGAAAGGTATTGAAGGTGTGTCAGGAAATGACAAATAGTTCGCTTTGCAATGTAGACTACCACATTGGGGATGGTGGCAAGGAATGAGACTGGAAAAGGAATGCAGGGTCCAGATTTTGAAGGGAAATTGTGTATGAAGAATTTGGAATTTATTCTAGTAAGTAGTGGGAAACTCTTTAATTTTAAACAAAGGAGTGAAACAATCAGATTTATGTTTTAGAAAGAAAATTGGGGGAGTTGGGGACATGGAAAAAGATTAAAAACACATAGATGGGGCTTCCCTGGTGGCACAGTGGTTAAGAATCCACCTGTCAATGCAAGGGACACAGGTCGAGCCCTGGTCTGGGAAGATCCCACATGCCACGGAGCAACTAAGCCCGTGTGCCACAACTGCTGAGCCTACGCTCTAGACCCCTTGAGCCACAACTACTGAGCCTGTGCACCACAACCACAACCCGCGCGCCTAGAGCCCATGCTCTGCAACAAGAGAAGCCACCATAATGAGACACCCACGCACTGCAACAAAGAGTAGCCTAGCCCCCACTTTCCACAACTAGAGAAAGCCCGTGCAACAACGAAGACCCAACACAACTAAAAAATAAATGTTTTTAAAAAACCACATAGACATAGACTTTTATTGCAACAGTGTAAGACAGAAATGTTGAAGGCCTAAACTAAAACCATGACAATGGGAATGAAGAGATGAGGGGTGGTGAATTTCACTGATACTTAGAAGGTAGAATCAAAAGGTTCCAATGACTTATTAGATGTGGATGAAGATGGAAAGGGAGGAGACCAAGATGATGCAAATGTATGGAAGACCAGTCACTAATCTGATAAAACTAATTTGTTAAAAAGAGAAATTGAGGGCTTCCCTGGTGGCGCAGTGGTTGAGAGTCCGCCTGCCGATGCAGGGGACACGGGTTTGTGCCCCGGTCCGGGAAGATCCCACATGCTGCGGAGCAACTGGGCCGGTGAGCCATGGCCGCTGAGCCTGCGCGTTTGAAGACTGTGCTCCGCAATGGGAGAGGCCACAACAGTGAGAGGCCCGCGTACCGCAAAAAAAAAAAAAAAAAAAAAAGAGGATTAAGTGAGTCTCCCAAATCCTGAGATTGCCCCCTTCCCACTCAACTCCTGGAACATTAGTACCCAGTCAGAGAGTCCCCAGGCAGATGCCTCTGAGCAACCTTTTCCCTTATGGAAATGCCTGCTAGGCAACAAGCCTCACTCATACACAGTAAACTTACAATCAGGTCTTTGAGTCCCTCACTCTTAAATGTGATTGGACACTCAAGAATCACCAGAAAAATGAAGAAACTCTGTTAACAAGAAAGCCAGAAATAGACGCAGAGAAAAGTGTCTTGGAGTAAACAGAGAGAGCATAGGGAGCTGAAGAAAATATTTAAAAAATTAGTTTCCTCAGATAAAAGAAGATATTTCATTCATGAAAACATTTAAAGAACAATAAATAACTGGTAAATTAGACATATGATATAATTAAAGATTAAAGGAATTTCCTAGAAGGTAACACAAGAAGTCAGAGGTGAAGCATAGGAGAGAAGAGATAAGAAAATGAAAAAAATCAATCCAAGGACTGTGAGAGAACAGAGAAGGTGGAATGGAAGAAAGGATCAAATAAGTAATATAACAAAATCATCAAAACTATACATCAAGTGTAACAATAATGACATTTCAGACTTCAAGGACTCAAAAAAATTTATCTCCTTTATACTTTTCTCAAGAGGCTACTGGAGGATACCCAAATGCAAAACTAACCGCCCCCACCTCCAGAAAAAAAAAGGGAAGAAAAGAGATCCAGGAAACAGAAATTCAGTACAGAAGGAAGGTGTAGAGAATCCAAAAGAAAGCTATGAAATTGAATCTCAGGATGACAGTTAGTAGGCCTAGAGACAGCACCACATCTGAATTAGAGCAGGGCAGAGGTTTCTAGAAGAAATTACTCTAGGAGGGAAAAACAACAACAACCAGATATAGTGAGCATATTGAAAGGATGAAAATGTCAGTTTACCATTTTGGTCTTTTTCCCAGAAACATATAACCCCAGTCTAACCATGAGAAGAATATCAAGACAAATCCCAATTCAGAGACATTCTATACAAAATACTTGAGCAGTACTCCTCAAAACTGTCAAGGTCATCAAAAACAGGGTAGTCTGAAAAACTGTCAGATGTAAGTCCAAGAGGAACCTAAGGAAACATGACTGCAAAGCAGAATGCTACCCTGAAACAGAAAAAGGACAGTAGGTAAAAACTGAGGAAATCTGAATAAATTATGAACTTTAGTTAACCTATCAACATTCGTTCATAAATTGTAACAATAATTAATTAATTGTAACAGTAGTATACCATACTAATGTAAGATGTTAATAATAAGAGAAACTGGATATAGTTTAGGAGACCCGCTGTACTATCTTTACAATTTTTCTGTAAATCTAAAACCATTCTAAGTTTGTTTGTGTTTTTAAAGAGCTAATTGGGAGAAGTGGGAGGCAATCATTAACTTCAGGAAAGCCAAGAAGTTATATAAGGAAATGCTCTCATAGTATATCTCATGGCTTAGCAATTAATAATATTTATTTAATCCTAATAATGTAAACACTAATTATCGACTTCATGAAACATCATAATTAAATTGAGTTAAGAAAGAGAAGTAAATGTGTGGGTGTAGGTATAAGATTTTCAAATCCTCATCTTCCATAGAAAGAAGTTAGTAAATAACATCTAAATTAGAAAACTCAAGAAATAATAGCATAAATATATTATTTAGAAATATGGATGGAGGTAAGTGCCAGTAGAAATAGTTTTTAAAAGTTAAAAATGGCTGCCTCTGGGTAGCTAGTTGCAGGGAAACTGTTGGGAGAGGAGGGGCAGTGCTCGTGGGGAGAGAATGATATTTCCTTGATGCTAATAGTCTAATAGTTAAACCTATGGTAGTTAATAAAAGGGAGCATATGAGATGTCTTTCAAAAAAAAATGGATATTAAATTGCCCTCGGCGAGACTACAGAAATAATAAGTAGATAGATACATATCTGAAAGATACAGAACACTTGATGTACTGACTAACTGTACTAATATGGTTAAAGAACAATTCAATTAGAATGTGGATCAGTCAGCCACAGAAATCTAGAAAATAAAGGCTCTCAGAGATGGACAATGGCAGTGCCTGTCTAAAGCCTGGCCAAGTGAAAAGGTGCCCTGTAGCAAGTGCTCTACTCTGGAGATGATGCATAAACATTTGAAATATTTAGCAAACTTCTTTTTCTCTGATTCCATGCTCACCCAGCAACCTTGTAATTATAATTTGCCTTCCCATGTAAACTTCCTAAATGATGAGAAAGGATTACAAGAGTTAGTTTTCTTCACAATTATACTTTTCATTGTGATAAAAGTAATCCAAGTGTTCTTATTTTACGTTAGTTTCTATGAACTAGGTTAATATCAGACAGCCCTCTGAGTGTCTTGACACCATTGTGTGGCTGACATATGAGGCCTCTGAGCCTTTGAAATTGAGGGCTAGGTCCTAGCCTGTGAATTCACTCAGGTGGTGACCTTGGCAATACCCTGACTTCTCTATGTACAACCATCTCCTTTGAACTTCCTCATTTATGCATGAAGGAGTATTTTAATAATGTGACACAAGGTACACATATCATTGTTCTAGAACTAAGTGATCCTAGGCTTTTATTTTTCCAATTCTGGTATTAAGTCAGAAAGATGATAAAGATAAAAGACGAAAATCTCCTGTTGGGTTCTCATGAATGCACTAATTTGACATGATCTTTTGAGAATCAGTGCCTACACACACCCACACAGACTGAGATTTTGAACCCCACTGCTACTGGCAGTGATGTTAAAGGACAACTCACTGTCCACTACATCTGGACAGGATAATACCACTAGTCAGGTTGCAATTTCTTCTAAAGTTCACTATCATAGAGGTAGGTTCATGACAGAGAAAGGAATCCAGTTTGCTGTTACCTTCTTGCATTATAGTTCAGGCCTTGCCCTTAAAAGGGTAATATATGAACCAGTAGCATTAGCAACACTTGGAAGCTTGTTTGAAATGCAGACTCTCAAGCCCATCCCAGTTTTACAGAATTAGAATTTGCATTATAACAAGATCTCTAGGTGATTCAAATGTACTGAATCCACCCCCATCCCAGTTGTAAAGTTTGAGAAGCACTGATCTGGGGCGAGTTTTTCAAGCTGTGGTTGCGGCCCATTAGTGGGTCTTGAAATCAATTTAGTGGTTCTGCCACCAGCATTTTTTAAATGAAATAGAAAATATCAGAGTGCATTGCATGTACAAGAGTAAGTATTATTTTGTGAAACTCTTGTTTTTCTGTTTTTTAAAAAAATTTATTGAAACTTAGTTGATTTACAGTGTTGTGTTAATTTTGTGAAACTTTTGTTTTAGTTAATAATTTTTTTTTAATATATTTATTTTTGGCTGCGTTGGGTCTTCCTTGCTGTGCGTGGGCCTTCTTTAGTTGTGGGAAGTCTCTAGTTATAAATATTTTTATATTCAGTAAATCCTGATGTAATGTGTGGGTCCTGGTCAAAAATGTTTGAAAGCCTCTGGTTTAGGGTACTGTTTCTCAAAATGTTGTCTACATGGAAATTCCCAAAAGTATTTAAAAATTTTAGGCCCACACTGAGGAAGGAATAGGAATTTGAATTTTAAACAAATACTCCAGGTGATTCTGATTGTGATGAACACTAAATCGGAGAACCCCTAGTCTGGCAGTGATTCTCAGTCTTTAGCGTGCATTAGAATCACCTGGAGGGCTTGTTAAAACACAGGTGTCTGGGCCTTACTTTCTGAATTTCTAATTAAGTAACTCTGGGGTGCGGCCAGAGGATTTCAATTCTAACAAATTCCCAGGTGATGCTGCTGCCTCTGGTCTAGCCACAGGTCCAGAAACATCAAAATACAACTGAGAAGGGCTTAGAGTCAGGATATTTGCTTTAAGCTGAATTATTTCTCTAATTTATGGCTAAACCCATCAATTCAACAAACAGTCCCATTAATTTCTTTATACATCATCCCAGTATCATCATATATCAAATGGCCCTTTCTTTATAAATGTTTCAAGAAGGTTCTCTATTGAATACATAGGGCTTTTTACAATTCTAAGAATCATGACTCTATCCAGCCAAGAAATATATACCTTTTGCCACTGTACCTTCTATAGGCATCAGATTTGCACTCAGACAGGAATGTGATTAAAGTTCAGAATTTGTGAACTTTTTTATTTACAGATTCTTTTATATCAGTACTAACCAATGCATGGTCCTTGGATAGTGTTGGGCTGGCTAGGAGGGATGGAAAAGAATTCCAGGTCAAAGAATCAAGCTGAAACAAGCCAGGCTTTATTGGGGGAGCTCTGGGCGAGGTTCACCGGTCCAGGGGTTATGGGCCGAGGAAATCGCGCCCAGGTGGAGGTTAGAACAGATTTTATACAGGCAAGAGGAAGGAGGGGCCTTCTGGACCAGGAAGGCGCCTCTTTTGGGTGAAGCAGCCCCTTATTTGGTAGTATCCTTGGCAATGTCGGATACCAGTTGCGTCAGCTTCAGGACCGTTGATTCTGCCCTCCCAGAGAGGAAAGGTTGGAGCCCTGTTGTTAGATAAGCAAGGATGAGCAGGAAGGTTGGGGGTGGGTTGTTAGATACCAGTCGTATCAGCCACCTCTGGGCTGGAAAGTCCCTGGTCGCTCTTAGTTCCAGGGTGGGCCAAGTTTCGGGGTGGGGGCTTTTCAGTTCGACCCGGCCAAACAGATAGGCAGCTCCCCTCCCACCTAAAAATGATCATCATAAATGCAAATTTTTCTATACCACCCCAGACCTACTGAATCAGATTCTCTGAGGTAGGGACTAATAATCTGCTTTAACAAACTCTAGGTTGTTCTTGTGCACCATAAAGTGGGAGAAACCCTGCGCTAGGTTTCCTAGAGTTGCTAAACTGTAATATCCCTGTATCACCATACTTAGATTCAACTATGCTACTGGGGCACCTAGCAGCAATATCAACTTTGAGGGTGTGACCCTCGATTTTCAGACACCACAGCCAACACAGGGTATACAGCCTGTAGCCATTAGTCAAAAGTTTCCTATATTTAATGGAAATGTTCATGTGTATACACTTCAAGAGGTTACCAAAGCAAGTCACACATTTATATCTCCTGAAGCTCATTATCAGAAATTCTTTTCCTCCTTTCCTGATACAGTGATTTTTTTTTTAAACCTTCCAATATATACATGGAAGTTAAGTATCATGGAAATATGTTAAACTGAAGGTTATGGGTGGTAGATTTTATAACAGAAGAAAAGTTTTAAAATTCAGAGGTTGAATAGAAACCTAAATTGGATGCATGTAGGCTGTTCAAGCATATGGAAATGTAAATCGTGGGCCAAAACCTGTCCTAGCAACTCATGATCACCTCCTAATGAAGTCAGCTCATTCCATTTGGTGCAATACAATAGAGTTGCCATTGCCAGAGAATCTTCATTTTTAAAAAATTCCCTGAAAATTGATTACTTCCCTATCACATTACTAGTATAAATCCCCCCAATAGAGACTGAAGCTGCTACTTTAGCACAACATACCTAATAACCCCATGAAGCTAACAATGTCCAAGATTGTCTGGAGATTGTGTGTGTGTGTGTGTGTGTGTGCGTGTGCGTGTGTGTGTGTTTACTACTTTTCAATACAAAGTGAGAACAAATAGTTTTTTTAAACATAACTTTAAGCTCCTTTTTTTTATTTTAAAGAGGAGCAATTAGTCTTAGCAATATTCTTTCTAGTAATTAGTTACCAAAATATATATTGATGTGCTTTGATTTCTGCTTCACATATGTAACCAATTTGCTGCAATCCCTAACTTTGTACAGTGTACACTCAGCAGCTGCAAATTGCTTCCATTTGCAACTACCTGCCAGGGTATTGTATCAGCATTAGAGATTTGTTTATTACTGGTGAGAGATACATTGCAAAAGGCCCAGAGTAGTTACAAAAAGTACAAAAGTCTTAAAATTACTGTAAGCCCCTCTGAGCCAGATGGTTTAGCTATGTAATCTCTAGTTGTAAATTAGGAGAGTGAGTTGTGTAATAGTTAAGAGCATGGGTTTTGGAGTCAGACATGTCTGGGTTTCAAATCAAAGCTTGAGTATTTACAAGCTGTGTTACTTAAGCAAGTTACATAAATTCTCAGAGCTTCACTGTTCTCATCTGAAAAATAGGAATAATAGTAAATAATGTTGTTGTGAGGATTAAGTAAGATAATGCACGTCAAGCACTACCAGTGCCTGGCAGAAAATAAGTGCTCGGTGATTGTTAGTTAGTAGTAGTAGTAACTGTTATTATTATTTCTCAGGCCACAATGATTTATTCATGGTGAGTACCAAATGATTATATATCTCAAAAATGTAAATCCATCTGTCCCTAGATATAGAATTATTTTATTCTCTTCATGTTGACTGTCCTTTTTTTCCTTTGATTGTATTTTTCTTCTTGTGAGCAAACTCATGCTTCATAATAACTATATGAATTTATGGTAGTACCTATATCAAATATCAGGTTACAGGGAACTTCATGCTGTGGATGAGGCTTGCTCTCTTGGAACCCGTTAGCTTTGAATCTGTTCTTGGCAGGAAGAGTGTTCTCTCTTTATACGCTGCGCTGTTTTCCTACTGATGTTGATTTTAATTCAAAATATTTCTCTTTTGCCTTTGGGTGTTGGGTGGGTGCACTATTGCATCAGACATGATTGTGGTGCTTCTGTGGGTGAGGTGAGCCTGCATTTGTTCTTAGTTTTAAATATGTGTCAGCAGCTACTTCAATAGTATGATTACGTCCAACTTCCGAGGAGGGATCTGGCAGTCCTAATCTCGGACCACAGAAGTGGGTTTTTAACCAGCTGCTATGCTGCAACTTGGAGCTTAAAAATGGAGGAAATGGCACGAACAGTCCAGAGGAAACTATCTGCTTACCTTTAAATATTCAGGGATCCACCTTCATCTACATAGTAACCTGATTTCGGAATTGGTTAGGAGCCGAAGATGAAGCTACATGGCTGGACTCCGGGTGGGATTTGGTATATCGGCAGTAACAGAACTTCACAAAATATCCCCAAAACATCTGAGGACTCTTAAATTAGAATAACTCCTAATTAAAGTTGATAGTATCTCTAAATCTTTTCTTATGGTAATTCCCTGGCAGTCCAGTGGTTAGGACTCGGAGCTTTCACTGCGTGGGGGGCTCAGGTTCAATCCCTGGTCAGGGAACTAAGATCCCTAAATCCGATGGGCACGGCCAGATAAAAGAAAATAAATCTTTTCTTATGTAGAACCTTATGAATTATAGGCATTTGCCTCCTTTCATCCAATATACGAAAGATTGAAAATTACACTGTGCAGATGTAGAGCTTACTATGACTCACTGAAAGCACGATAGGTCAGGAATGTTTATATTTGCCTAATACAACAACTCAAGCTTCAACACAAGCTTTTGCAAAGTAAATCAAGCAGGGGAAAGATTGGTGTATATTTTTTGCAACTGTTTTTTTAAAAATTGAACTTCAGGGCTTCCCTGGTGGCGCAGTGGTTGAGAGTCCGCCTGCCGATACAGGGGATACGGGTTCGTGCCCCGGTCCGGGAAGATCCCACATGCCGCAGAGCGGCTGGGCCCGTGAGCCATGGCCGCTGAGCTTGCGCGTCCGGAGCCTGTGCTCCGCAACGGGAGAGGCCACAACAGTGAGAGGCCCACGTACCGCAAAAAAAAGAAAAAAAAAAAAAGAAGTAAAAATTGAACTTCATTTGAGAATCTCAGGATGACCAATTTATATGTGCTACCTTATTAATGAAACTACTACTTGAATGAAAGTATGAATTCGATTTCTGTATCCTTAGTACCTAGCACAGTACTTACCCTATTAAATGCTGGTTTGATGAATTGTTTGAATCAGTGAATGAGAAAGAGAAAGAGAAAAGGAGAAAAAGAAAGAAAAAGAATGAAAGGAAGGAAGACAGATGGATGAATGGATGAATGGATGTGGGATCATTTATCCCTCTTTTGAAGGTGGATAAATGATGAATTTAAGTGATTCATTGATGAAAGTCAGACTGGCAATAAAACAAACATACCCAAGTGTTCTAAACTAAAAATATTCACTCCCCGTCCCCCCCCACAGTGGGTATGTCTTATCCTTTAGGTAGTCCTCAAGCCTAGCTATTATATTACATATTATATTAAAATCACATACAGTACTTTTTAAAAGACATCAATGCCTAATCCCCACCCTCCACCCCCATCCCATTATTTTTAAAAGGTGATTCTAATGTGTAGTCAAAGCTGAGAATCACTGCATTAGGAAATTATAATTGTTCTTCAAGATTTAAAAAAAAAAGTGAAAAGATACATTTGCCAAAACTTTTTTTTTTTTAAGATTTTTTTGATGTGGATAATTTTTAAAGTCTTTATTGAATTTGTTACAATATTGCTTCTGTTTTGTGTTTTGGTTTTTTGGCCCCAAGGCATGTGGGATCTTAGCTCCCTGACCAGGGATCGAAAACGCACCCCCTACATTGGAAGGGGAAGTCTTAACCCCTGGACTGCCAAGGAAGTCCCCAAAACTTGTTTTTGTTTTCCTTCCAAAGCTTTTAAAATTCGGGGTTAGGTGTTTGCTATAACAAAAATAGTCTTAGTCTGTTTGGTCTGCTATAACAGAATACCATAGACTGGGTGGCTTAAACAACAAAACTTTATTTTTCACAGTTTTGGAGACTGAGAAGACCAAGATCAAGGCACCAGCAGATTAGGTGTCTGGTGAGAGCCACTTCCTGATTCACCAATGGCCATGTTTTTGCTGTGTCCTCACAAGGCAGAAGGGGCAAGGGAGCTCTCTGGGGTCTCTTTTATAAAGACACTAATCCCATTCATGAGAGCTCCACCCTCACAACCTAATCACCTCCTAAAGGCCTTTCTTTGAAATACCATCATATTGGGGATTAGGGCTTGGGGGGGCAGCAGTGGGAACAGAAACATTCAGTCTATAGCAGGTAAACACTAACAAGTCACAAAACAGAACAAGATATTTTTGTTCTGACCATGTACATTAACCTATTGACCTGAAAAAGGAAGTTTGCTTGCTGCTACTGTAGTCAACTGTAAAAAGACTTTTTGCTTGAAATTAAATATACACCACAAGATTGGTTTGCCCAGTGTCATTGTAACGGCAGGTTAGGTAACCCAGAAGTTAAAGCTCAAGGGTGCTACAGAACACCCTGGGGTGTGTCTAGATAATGCAATATTCTATTAATTCTGAGGCACAAAAGCCTGTACTCTTCTAACTTGCTTGTAAATCTCATGACTCATCTCAGCTTGGTTTCTTTTAAGGATAGGATCTTACTATGGTGTTCACAGACAAGTAAAAGAAAATAATTATCTGAAAGCCAAATTGCCTTTTCTTTTTTTTTGCGGTACGCGGGCCTCTCACTGTTGTGGCCTCTCCCGTTGCGGAGCACAGGCTCCGGACGCGCAGGCTCAGCGGCCATGGCTCACGGGCCCAGCCGCTCCACGGCATGTGGGATCTCCCCGGACCGGGGCACGAACCCGTGTCCCCTGCATCGGCAGGCGGACTCTCTACCACTGCGCCACCAGGGAAGCCCTGCCTTTTCTTTTATCTCAACTACTGCAATAAAATTTCCAGCCAGAGGCCAATTTCAGACTCATGTTTTAGAGTTGTTAATGATGTCTGAAAATATAAGATCCCTGAGGGCAGGTATATTTTGTTTGTTTTTTGTTTACTGCTCATCCCAGTAAAATAAACTACTATGCACATAGTAGATACTTGATGAATATTTTGTTGAATGAATAGGTATTGTAATTTAGGTGCTGAATGGTGATACCCAATTCCCAAACACTGAAAAACTCTCTGGGAACTCTTTAAGAACTTCATTTTGTCACTATTATTATGAGAGTCTACAATGAATGTTACAATGGATATCTGTTATTTTAGTCCTTTCAGCATCACTTCCTCCTCCTTCAGATGATGAAACTCCTCTTCCCCATTGGGAACCAACTCAATGTAGACTCCTTCTCGTCACAGGCCGTAGGGGGTGTACAGTGACCAAGATCTGTCCCATCAGAAAATGATTACATCCCTTATTCCCTCCCACTCACTCCCCTCCACATTTTAGTTCCTAATCCAAGTCAAGACACTCAGCCTGCCCTAAGACTTTCTGCTGGAACTAAAAGGGAAGATTGTCTCTATCTGTTAGAGTTGATTGTAGATACAGTTTTGGAGTCTGGAGCCAGCGACAGTCGTCTTTCCCACTTTGGGACAAGAACCTGTATGTAGTAGTGAACCCGTAAATAGCAGTAAGCCAATTAGAGGCAAGCAGAATTGAAAGATGGAGAGAGTGAGAGCACTCGTTTTCTCATCAACAAAACCTCATACACACTATTTTTAAAGTAGAAATATCCTTCTTGTTTTTTCTGATTATGAAAGTAATACATGCTCATTGTAAAAAAATCAGAAAATATGAAGAAAATTGAACTTATATTGAGTTCAACATCCACAAACTATCTTTTTGATATTCTTCCCATGCATATATACAAGTGCTATTTTTTCCTTATTTTAAACAAAAGTGAAATCCTGTTTTTTATAAGCTCCTTTCATCAATTTATGTATCATAAATATCTCTCCATGTCAATAAAGACATATTTAATCATTATTTTAAAAACTATGTAATATTCCATTGTGTAAATTAATTATAATTTACTTAACCACCCCTGTTGTTGCAGACAGCTCTTAAAAGCTTTTGGTTGTTTTCTGAAAAAGCACTAAATCTTACATTTACTGATTCCTCATCACTCTCCCCTTATTCTAAATTTTCCTGGCATAATTCAAACCACTGCAGATTATTGTAGGTGAGGTGGAAGCAGATGTTTTGAGCTGTAGAAAGCATAGAAAGTAGTACTTTTGTAACCATGAGATCTTTCTTACCAAATTTTTAGCTTATTAATTTCACAGAAATGAAGAGAAAGCACAATTGAGCAGAACGCTGTGGGGCCTTCCCAGGACAGACCCCTCCCCCAGAACACTTTCAGCTTTACCTCCTCTGCTTTAACTCCGCTCTGAAGTACCTGGATAATAGTAGCTGATGCACATTTCCTGAGTTGTTTTGCAGATGCTAAACCCCTCACCAAATGGAAGGAATTAACTACTTGATGAGCACGTGGCCTAGGGATTGATAACGTTAACCCCTGTGACACCGCTCTGTTATCTCACCATCAACCAATCAGAGAACTGTGCATGAGCTGATCACATACCCTGGGACCCCCGCCCCCCCCTCCCCCGCCCCACACACACCTTACATCGCCTTTAAAAAGGTTTTCCTGAAACCCATCTGGGAGTTGGGGTATTTTGAGCACTAGCTGACCTGGATTCCTTGCTTGGCACCCTGCTATAAACATAGCTCTTTTCTTCACCACAGCCCACGGTCAATAGATTGACTTTACTGCATTCGGGCAAGAGGAGCCAAATTTGGTTCCTTATGTCCCTAGTGTTTAGTCAAGAGATGCCTCTTGACTAGTTTCCAAATTCATTAAAAAATAGTGTTTACGGGACTTCCCTGGTGGTGGAGTGGTTAAGAATCCGCCTGCCAGTGAAGGGGACAAGGGTTCGATCCCTGGTCCGGGAAGATCCCACATGCCACGGAGCAAATAAGCCCGTGTGCCACAACTACTGAGCCTGTGCTCTAGAACCTGCGGGACACAGCTACTGAGCCCGTGTGCAGCAACAACTGAAGCCTGCGCAGCTAGAGCCCGTGCTCCGCAACAAGAGAAGCCACCGCAATGAGTTCACCCACTGCAACGAAGAGTAGCCCCCGCTTGCCGCAGCTAGCGAAAGCCAGCGTGCAGCAATGAAGACCCAAGGCAGCCAAAGATAAATAAAATTGAAAAAAAAAAAGGTTCTCTTTTTTTTTACATCTTTATTGGAGTATAATTGCTTTACAATGGTGTTAGTTTCTGCTTTATAACAAAGTGAATCAATTATACATATACATATGTTCCCATATCTCCTCCCTTTTGCATCTCCCTCCCTCCCACCCTCCCTATCCCACCCATCCAGATGGTCACAAAGCACCGAGCTTATCTCCCTGTGCTATGCGGCTGCT
>RJWK010028715.1:13121-25759 GCA_004363435.1 Platanista minor | reverse complement strand
TTTTTTTGCGGTACGCGGGCCTCTCACTGTTGTGGCCTCTCCCGCTGCGGAGCACAGGCTCCGGACGCGCAGGCTCAGCGGCCATGGCTCACGGGCCCAGCCGCTCCGCGGCATGTGGGATCTTCCCGTACCGGGGCACGAACCGGTGTCCCCTGCATCGGCAGGCGGACTCCCAACCACTGCGCCACCAGGGAAGCCCGACATGCTGTACTTTTTGTAATTACTGAGTCATCTTTGGGGTGATACTTGCAGGTCTTCTTAAGGTGGTCATCTCTGAGAAGAAAGATTGGGGAGAGAAAAGCAGAATAAGATGAGAAAGGAAAGGACAGTTGAGTAAAGGCAAAGGAAGGAAAGTTAGGGACGACAGGAAGGGATGTTGGAACAGGTATCATAGTCTATTAAACAAATTAAAGCGTTGAAAACAGAACTATATGTTGCACTTAAACTTGTATACAAAGCTTCCCCTAAATCATGTGGGGAAAGAAGGAATGGGAGGCTAGGGAAGTGTGACTTAAAGAGCTGAGAGCAGACTTGCTTCCCTACTTTATTGGACCTTGATCCTGATTTAGGTTCAGCGACAATAAAATAAACCCCAACAGTATTCACTGAATTTGCATTGTTGACATTCCCACCTAGTAAATATGTCTACTTTTTTTTTTTTTTGCGGTACACGGGCCTCTCACTGTTGTGACCTCTCCCGCTGCGGAGCACAAGCTCCGGACGCGCAGGCTCAGCGGCCATGGCTCCCGGGCCCAGCCGCTCCGCGGCACGTGGGATCTTCCCGGACCGGGGCACGAACCCGCGTCCCCTGCATCGGCAGGCGGACTCCCAACCCCTGCGCCACCAGGGAAGCCCTTTTCTACTTCTTAATTATGCCTTTATTTTAGACGTGTCTCTTTCTTTTAATTATATCCAATTATACGTAATTGCAGACTCTTAGTTCACTTCATTATGGCTATGAGCGGAAAAGCACTTTACTGGAGTGTTCTGTCTTTCCAAATATTCTCTTTATTCCTCCTTCCGGCTGCCTGTGTGCACAGGGGAAGTTGAGTTCATACATATGTGTTTCCCACTATCAACTGTACCCCCGTGGCAGACGTTTTCCGACACTGCTCCTATTGAGAGATGGGATCCATGTCCTCTCCCTTTGAAACTGAGTGCGTTTTGTGACTGTTTAAGATCCACAGAGTGCAGTGGAAATGACATTATGTGACATCTGCGTCCGGGTCATAAAAGTTGAGGCAGCTCTGATTCGCTCTTGGGAATATTCACTCTTGACCTTCAGCTGCCATGTACGCAGTCCGCCTGTGCTAAGGCCGCTGTGTTACCGAGTCCAAGCTCGTATTGATGGCCTAATGACAGGCCAGTAATTCAAGAGACGAGGCGTTGGGGCAAGGAATATCAACTTTATTAGAAAAGCCAGCAGACCAAGATGATGGTGGACTAGTGTCCCAAAGAACCATGTTTCCCCAGTTAAAGTTCAGGCTTCTCTTATACTCAAAGGGGAGGAGGTATGGTTGATTGCTGCAAACTTCTTGGCGTCGGAATCCTCTTTTCTTGGAGCTGTCCCTGTAGGTCTGATCACCATGTTCCTGTAAACCTCGACAAGACAAACGTTACTCTCTGTTCTACAACTTTTTATCTCTCTACAAATAGAAAAGTGTACACCTTTAAAGGTCAGAGCCTTCAGAACGGGCTATCCTGTATATTTCAGGGTATAGGCAATATCCTAACTTGTGGCAAAAGCAATAGAATATAAAGATTAAAGTAAAAGAAACAGAGCTAATACGGAGTCTGATTTATTCTTCCCTATTACAACTGTACTAGCAGGAATACAGAATCAGCTCCCAAGGAGACCACAGGGAGAGAGCCTGAGACCACAGAAACAGATGACTGGGCAGCTCTCACTCCCCCTCCCATTCCCCTTCCCACTACTCCAGCTCTAGCTATCAACTACTGGGCGTTGTTTCAAGCAATTCTGTTTGGGCTGATTTATTTTACGTGCAATAAAATAAATCAGCTCCCCTTCCTCCCAGTTTGCCACTTTTTTCTAAAGCGCTGGGTTCCTGTGCTTCTGATTGGTCTAAAAAAATGAAGCAGCTCAGTGACTGAGACACAGGAATGTGGCTATTAGAATGTAGTATCTGAACACAGACCTATGGACCATATCACTGTCACCAGATGCTTCCTTTTGTTGCTGTGTGCAGTGAAACCTCAGCCCTCCTTTTCTTACTTGGCTGTCTTCTCCCAACACCCACATTTCAGAATCTTAACAGATAAAAGCAATGCCAAGTGAGTCTAATTTAATTTAGCAGAGGCCTGGGTTTGGGACTCAGAATGGTTGCCTTTGGATTTCTGCTTCTCTGCTTGGTTTGTCACTGAAAGGACATCGGCATCCTTTGAGACTCTATTCTTCTCTGAGCTGGGACCAATACCTCTCCTATCTACTTCGCCAGGGTCCTGAGAGCCATATGTGACAGAATATTAGAAAACATGTAAATTGTAAAACAGTGACTAAACATAAGAGATGATAGATATCATCATCACTGGGAAGTTATTCATCTGCTTTAATTTCCTCATCTGCAAGGTGGGAACAATATAACACCACCTTCCTCCTGCTCTCATCAAAATACTGCTTTAAGTATCCACAGTAATACCTAAAGTCACTCAGATTGGGGGGTGGAGGAGAGGTCAGGGTGGACAATGTTAAGTAAAGTACAGAGTATGTATTCAACAAATATACACTGAGTGGCTACTATGTATTGGTACTAAGCTAGATGCTGGGCATATTGCAATCAAGAAATGGTCCTTCCTCTCAAGGAGCTTACTGTCTAGTGGAATGTTGTTATGGACACATAAGGAGTCTATTTTGAGACAGCTGAAGAGGGGAAATCAGAGAGAGTGACCAAGGTGGGCTCAGATCTCCTGGGTGGCCATGTAGCATGGCGATGCAGAGCGCAGAGTCTGCACTTGACTACTTGATTCCGAATCCTGCTTCCACCACTTACTGCTGTCTGACCTTGGAAACATTATTAAGATGTCTGGGCCCCAGTTTCCTCATCAGTAAAAGGAGAATACTAACCAACCTCAAAGAATTGTGGAAGGACTACCTGAGCCAATGCTTGTAAAGCATTTATCACAATGTCTGGAACGCAGAGTAAACACTCAAAAATGTGAACTGTTATTACTACTATTATTACATAGTGCTGTGGAACCTTTATAACATGGAGCCCATAGTTTTGGAGGGGAAGTCAGAGAAGACTTCCCAGAAGCAGTGACATCTGAGATGAAATCTGAAGGATGATAGGCATTAGCAGGTCAGGGACAAGGTACTGGGAGTGAGATGAGTATATACCAGGCAGAAAGAACAGTCAGATTTGAGTGCTTTCTCAAACTCTCATGTGCACAGAAATCATCTAGGAGTCTTGTTAAAGTGCGGATTCTGATTCAGTAGCTCTGGAACAGAACATTTCTAATGAAGTTCCCAGGGAATGCTGATGATGCTGGTGCCTATTCTACACTTCCACTTGGTAGCAAGGTTCTAAACGGGTGCAAAATCTCAAAAGGATACAGCGAGCTATTTAAGGATGGTTGGCATAAAAATGGGGGTTGGGCACTGTTGTGTTGAGTAGAGAGAAGTAGGAGAGATGAGGACTAGGATGCTGATCACAAAGGGGCTAAATCACAAAGGGACTTACAAGTTAAGAGAAGAAAAAAGCAATTTGGAACAGCAAAGAGGGCTTTAACTGCCAAGCGGAAAGTGGGTTGGAGCAGAACCTCTCTAGAAGAAAGGTGACCAACTGAGAGGCTTCTCCTGTCAAGTAACAGTAGGTGAGAAATGATGGTAAAAGCTATGGCAGTGGCGCTGGGGATGGAGAGAAGTGGAGGAATTCAAGAGCTGTTAGAAGATATGATCAACAGTTTAGTGATTGATTTTCATGGAGGATGAAGGGGATGGAGAACACAAGAAAGGCACAGCACAAGGTTATCAGTTCGTCTCAGCTGCCTACAGTCAACACATAATTACAAAGCACATGGAGAATAGCTGCTCGTCAATGGCACACAGAGGCACTATCTTCTCCACCTGAGATGTTCCTGCTACTTTTGGCAATTGTTGACCTACTGTTTTCAAAATGCCTTCATTTCTCCTAACTCCTCAAGGCCTAATGGAGAAACACAAAATCAGGAACGTAAATCTGTACTTCATAATTTAGCACTTACTCTCTTATTTTGTTCATTCGTTATGTGGGGTGTGTTGGCCTCCCCAAATTAGCTATTACTCTATGCGGGCAAGGGCCGTGTCAGATCTATTGTTTCCATTCCCCACAGTGGCGATGACCAGGTAGGCAGTTAATACATGCTAGTTGACTAGTTGATAGAATAATATCTAGATGTTTACATGTCAGTGCCACTTATTACACATGAAATGATGACAATATCTGTCAGGTGTTGAGTGTTTTATATACATTATAAATAACATCATCTTATTTGGTTTATCAGAATCCTCTGAGACCCTTATATCCGGGCAGCTTGGGTAATAACTTGTTTGACTACAGCTTCACTTAATCATTTGAATAGAATGAAAGCCTATCCCATTACTGTTGAACTCTACTGCCATCTACTGTTCATGTGGTAAGTTAAGCTATTGTGCTGCCCACCTCCTTTCTTTACTATTGAATGTACGTTTTCTTCAGATCTCAAGGGCTTTCTATGCTTGGAGTTTCAATCCAGAGAAGATGCAATTTTCTAATAGCTTCTGGCATTTCATTATAACAACCCAACATGATATTGACAAGTTTTCTCTCATTGGCAAAAAGAGTTTATCCCTTTATGGAATATTAACCATTTAAAAATGTAATGACACAATGGTCTTTTCATAGGCTTTTTTTTTTTTTCCAGGAAAATTAAAAGAAAAAGGTCATGACATTTCTGAAGAATTTTTCTCTACCTTTAGAAGACATCATTAAACTGGACAGCTATCTAGGCTAAACTTCATTTAGGGTGTAAATCTTAACTCATCCTTCAAGGTCCTCCTCTCAAATGATACCTTCTCCATAAAACCTTCCCTAATTCTTCATTCTAGAAGTCAATTCTCCCCTCCACAATTGGTAATTGTTATAATGAACCACATGGTGGAAGGACAACAAAAATTCCAAAATTAGGGCTTCCCTGGTGGCGCAGTGGTTGACAGTCCACCTGCTGATGCAGGGGACACGGGTTCGTGCCCCGGTCCGGGAAGGTCCCACATGCCGCGGAGCGGCTGGGCCCGTGAGCCGTGGCCGCTGAGCCTGCGTGTCCGGAGCCTGTGCTCCGCAACGGGAGAGGCCACAACAGTGAGAGGCCCGCGTACCGCAAAAAAAAAAAAAAAAAAAAAAAAAATTCCAAAATTAAAAACAAAACTTTATAAATCGTTTCCGTTCATTCTTTCTTCTCTGATGGTTCTTGTTTTTCTATTGTAGACAATCAACATAAAACTGGACTCTCAGCTGTAGCAATCTCATAAAGGGCTTTGTTTTAAGAAAGAACGTTTTAGGAAGGACAAAGACAGAAGCAGGGACACGTATTGGGGGATCTGATGATAATTCAGGCAATTTATTTTGTCTTTGCTCTGAGACTTAAGCCAACTCGCTGTTCTTAGGTTCTAGACGGTGAAGATTTCAAAGGTTAATGAAGTGACAGTAGACCGGGACTTAAACCCTTGCATATTTCCCCTCTAATGCCCTATTTTAGTATGAAAGTGTTAGCTTAAAAGGGGAGGGAGACACCAGGTAAATTTCTGGCATAGTTTAGGTGTCTGGAAGTAGTTCAGTTGGATTGTGTTTAATGCGAAGGCCGGGCGGTGGTGACCAAGGCCCAATTCCTTGAATTTCATAGACCTAGACTGAAGCCAGTTCTGCTACAGATTAACTGTGTTTTAGTGCGTCACTTGAGTTTCCTCAAAGTATAGGATTGGTCACTTCCTCTTCGGTGCACTGTACGTATTTCTACCTAGGTCCCTCTCATAGGTGTTTGTATGCTTTCCCTCTTTCTTGTTCAAGGTCACAGCACCTTGGCGCTCGCCCTCTGGGCGTCTGCGGCATCCGGCTGTGTCCCTCCCTTACACCTGGCGCTTCTGTGGGGTCACAATCACCGACTCAATCCCACGTGTCATCTCTTCACGGCCAATGGATGAAAATCGCCAAAATTTACTGCGGTCCCACGCTCTGAAGATGGATTACTGTTCAAGTGGAGGGAGGCAGGTCAGGGACCTCTTCTCGTCGTCCCTTTTTCCCCAGCCTTTTCTCAAACGGAATGTTTGTAGGGGTGGCGGGTGCGGCGGTTGGCTTGCAGGTAGAGCTTTTTCCTGCTAGGAACACAAATCTTCGATTCCCGCTGTGTTTCCGGGAGCATTCTCATGGGACCTAGGCGGGGATCGACTTCTGGATAGGACTTCCCAGTCTTCCGAGTTTCGAGCCCGCCGCTTCCGCCCGGAGTTGCTTTAGGCTCCGGCTGCGAGTAGCTACTTCCGCCAGGAGTTCGTAGCGTCTCGGACGTGGAAAGTGGCCCGGGGTCGGCCTCCTTCTTGTCCCCTCAGCCTGCCCACCTCGAGGCCGGGTCCCCAGGTGGCGGCGGCGGCGGCGGCGGCGGCGGCGGCTGGGCCTGTTGCGGAGCGTTCTCTCTGTCCGAGTCCTGGGCCTGGGGGAACAGAGCGGTGAGGGAGCGACGCCCGGCCTGGCCCAGCCCCGGTCCAGCTCCGGCTTTCCCGGGGCCTGTGACGGTGGCCACAGGCCTCGCCGCGCCCACCCCAGCCTGGAGCTGGGCACGACCTCCCCGCCCGCGTCCCCGCCCCTTCTGCCTGCCCAGCGCCTGGTCATTCCCTTCGGCCCAGCGGCGGCGTAACCGTCTCGCCCCTCCGGGACTCGGCAGTCCCCTGGCTCCGGCCGCTGGGGAACATGGAGTTTGCGGAGCTGATTAAGACCCCACGGGTGGACAATGTGGTGCTGCACCGGCCTTTCTACCCGGCCGTCGAGGGGACCTTGTGTCTTACTGGCCACCACCTGATCCTGTCCTCCCGGCAGGACAACACGGAGGAGCTGTGGCTCCTCCATTCAAACATCGACGCCATCGACAAGCGGTGAGTGCCTATCCCACCCCCTATTTCGCGGGGAACCTGGGGTCCTCAGGTGCAGGTCTGCGGAAACGCGTCCCATCGCCCAACCAGCCAGCAGATCGAGCCCCCTCTGGCCTAGATTTGAATTTTAGAAAGCAGAAAACCATCCAAATGAGATACCTGGTTTCCATTCAGTCTGGCTGGGTTATCACGTGGTTGTTATCGTGATTATCATTTTTGGTACATAACATTATGTGGGGGGATATGCCACGTTTTCTTTTCAAATTTCTTTTCCTTGCACCGTCATATTCCCTGAATGTTAACTGTCCATCATAGTTCATGAAGTTGTGATTGAATGTGATTTAGGTAAAGTCTTTACTTGCCACTTTCGAGTATGTAGACTTTAGTATATATATAGTGTCTAAATTCCACAAAGCCTTTTCCCCTCCTCTCAAAAATGTTCAGTTTATCATATTTCTCCTTATTTCTTACCTTCTGGGTCATCAATTTAAGTCTTTCCATTATGGGAGATTATAATGTCTTTTATTTATTTTTACTCTGTTTGGCTTTTGGAAAGAACAGAGTAGGCTCTTAAACAAAGGTATTAATTAATTAACCTCTTATTTTGCACCCCAGACTCTCTTTCCAGGGTAGTGCCTCAGAGACAAGAAGTTATACTTCCTTTGCAGTCAGAATTATCATTTCCCCAATGGCTTTGTACTTACTCTAGCCAGAAGAAGGTAAATTGGTTATCCAGTGAACACTAAAGTATAAATGAATGACAACAGTTTTTTCTATTACCTCTCAAGAGAATTTGGATACAGTATTAAGAAGATTCCTAGAGAGGTTATGCCTTAAAAGAAAATGCTTTCTAATAGTAGAAGTTAAATAAAACGGGTAAAGTGGTGATAAATTTATTTTTTCAAGCAGAGGGCTCCTATTAGATTCCTGAGATCACTTTCTCCTGTGTAAAAGTTTTCAGCTGTTACTCATCTATCAATATTCAGTTTAACCATTTCAATCTGCCACCCCTTTCACAGGTTTTTCTGTTAATCCCAAAATGAGAAGTAATTCCCCTCACCTTGAAATCCTGTAGCTCTTTATTTTATTTTATTTTGCGGTGCTCGCGCCTTTCACTGTTGTGGCCTCTCCCGTTGCGGCGCACAGGCTTCGGACGCGCAGGCTCAGCGGCTGTGGCTTACTGGCCCAGCCGCTCCACGGCATGTGGGATCTTCCCGGACCGGGGCACGAACCCGTGTCCCCTGCATCGGCAGGCAGACTCTCAACCACTGTGCCACCAGGGAAGCCCTATAGCTCTTTAATTATACCTCTTTCATAAGTATATTTTACAATCTTTATTTTGATAGTTACATGTATGTTAGCTCCTTGAAGCCAGGACACGAATTTGGTTAATTTTTATCAACTTCAAAACTGTGGCATGGGCAGATAGGCACATAGGAAATAAAAGGATTAACCACTGAACGGTCAGTGGTGCCATAGAATACAAATCCATGCCACCAACTCTTTTCTTTCTTCCTTACCTCTTCCTGTGGTTACTTTTCACTCTCTCATTTCATCCTATTTACCTAGCATTTACTACACACTGGGCCTGGTTGGGCTAAGCCAAGTATTTAAGGTAGGCACTTTTTAATCTGTTAGGGGAGAAATGACAAACTGTACACATTTATCTTTTTCCTGGGAATCAGGATGATGTAATGGAAAGAGTTAGGGGGTCAGATCAGAGTTTGTTGAGTTGTTGCTTTCAAAAAAGAGTTACTTCCATGTGTCTTCTATATGCTGATCTCTGTCTGGGCTGTGCAGATAAAGTGCTAAGACAGAAGAGGAGCTTATGTACTAATGGAGGAGATGGACATTCACATAAATCAACAAATAAATATATAACGATGTCAGGTAATAAATGCCAGGAGGGAAAATAAAGGAAGATGTTAGGATAACGAATGCCTGGAGTTAGTGTATTTAGAATGTTCGAGAAGACAAGTGACATTTGAATTAATGAAGGGAGGAAGCCTGCAGTGTGAATATTGGAGGAAGGAGCATTCCAGCCAAAGGGAATGCAAAGGCAGAGACTTGAGACAGGACCATGCCTGGCATGTGGGAGGAAGAACAAAGAGGCAGGTGTGGCAGGAGGGCAGTGAGCACGGGGTAGAAGCTAGGGGGACTAGGGAGACGGCAGAAGTGGGGTTGGAGGGATAAGCAGGGCCAGATGGTGTAGGGCCTGTTACGCCATTGGGATGGTTTTCATGGGAAGCCTCCGAGAGTTGAAAGCGTGGAAGTAGCAATCGGTAGACTTCTAGAAGATGATTCTGGTGGCTGGCAGAAAATGGATTGTAGAAGGGCAGTGATTTGTTAGTAGATCATTAAATTTTTTCCCTTTCTGTGGATTGCCTGTGAATTTCCTTGGTGTTTCTTTTTTTGGTGTTTTTTTTTTTTTTGGCACCAGTTTCTTATATACTCTCTAGGTATTAATTATTCGCTTAGGCATTGCAGATATCTTCTCCATATCTCTCACCCATTTGTTAACTCTTGTGTGGTGCCCTTTGTGGAACAGAAGTCCTAATTTTAATACAAAATTCATTGATACTTTATGGTTTGTGCTTTTTAAGTCTTAAGAAGTCCTTCCTTATCCCCAAATTACTAGGATATTCTCCTACTTTTCTTACATATTAGCTTTATAGTTTTACCCTTCATTTTTAGGTCTTTAATTCATTTGGATTCTACCTTTGTTTCAAGTGTGATAATCCAACTTTGTTTTTCTTTTTTTTTTTTTTTTTTTTTTTCCTGTACGCGGGCCTCTCAACTGTTGTGGCCTCTCCCGTTGGGAGCACAGGCTCCGGACGCGCAGGCTCAGCGGCCATGGCTCACGGGCCCAGCCGCTCTGCGGCATGTGGGATATTCCCGGACCGGGACACAAACCTGCGTCCCCTGCATTGGCAGGCGGACTCTCAACCACTGCGCCACCAGGGAAGCCCCCAACTTTGTTTTTCTTCATGTAGCAAGCCAGTTTTCCTAAAACTATCATCTTAACAACCCACCCTTGACTGATTTATATATCAGGTGGTTTTATATATATGTATTATAATATATACAGCTTTTGCTGTGCCCCGTAAGTTTTGTAATGTCACGTTTGTGTTTTCATTTTTTTGTCTGTGTTTTATAATTTCCCTTGTGATTTCTTCTTTGATCCATTGGTTGTTTAAAAGGGTATTAATTTCCATAATTTGGTGAATTTCTCAATTTTACTTTTGTTACTGATTTCTAACTTCATCCCATGTGGTCAGAGAAGATACTTTGTATGATATCTTTTTTTTTTTTTTTTTTGGCTGCACCAGGCGGTATGCGGGATATTAGTTCCCACACCAGGGATCTAACCCATACCTCCTGCAGTGGAAGCTCAGAGTCTTAACCACTGGACTGCCAGGGAGGACTCTATATCTGTCTTTTTAAATCTATTGAGACTTGATTTGTGGCCGAACATACAGTCTATCCTGAAAATTGTTCCATGTGCACTTGAGAAGAATGTGTATCCTATTGTTTTTGGGTAGCGTGTTTATGTCTGTTAAGTCTAGTTAGTTTATTATATGAAGTCCTCTGTTTCCATATGTATATCTGTCTGGTGGGGTATTAAAGTCTCCAGCTATTATTGTCTGTTTCTCCTTTCACTTCTGTCAGATTTTGCTTCAAATATTTTGATTATCATTAGATGTGTAAATGTTTCTAATTGTTACACCTTCTTGCTGTGTTGAACCTTTTATTAATAGATAATAATGTCCTTTGTCTCTCATAACCATTTCTGATTTATAGACTATTTTGTCTAATACTAGTAAAGCCTTCTTTGCTGTCTTTTGGTTACTGTTTGCTTGGAATATCTTCTTCCTCCATCCCTTCAATTTCAACTTGTTTGTGTCTTTGGATCTCAAGTGAGTCTCTTGTGAGACAGACTATAGTTGGATCATACGTTTTTATCCATTCTGCCAGGGTCTATCCTCTGACAGTTTAATCCGTTTACATTTAGAGTAATTATTGGTAATGAGGGACTTACTTCTGTCATTGTGCTGTACTTCTGTCATTGTGCTGTTTGTTCTCTATATGCCTTAAAGCTTTTCTGTCCCTCATTTCCTTCATTATTGTCTTCTTTTGCACATAGTTGATTTTATTGTAATGAAATGTTTTAAATTTTTTCTCATTTACTGTTGTGTATATTTTGTAGCTGTTTTCTTTGTGGTTACCACGGGGATTAAATTTAACATCCTAAAGTTATAATACTCTAATTTGAATTTATACCAGCTTAACTTCAAAAACATACAAAAACTCTACTCTTTTATAGCTGTGTCCCCACTGCTTTCCATTGATGTCATAAAATTACATTTTTATGTATTTGGGCCTGAAAACATAATCTAATAATTCTTTTAAATGTATTAGTCTCTTAAATGATGTAGAAAATAAAATGTGCATTTACAAACCATTGTTAGAATAATACTAGATTTTTAAAAAAGTAACTTTATTTATTTATTTTTGGCTGGGTTGGGTCTCTGTTGCTGCACATGGGCTTTCTCTAGTTGTGGCGAGTGGGGGCTACTCTTCATTGCGGTGTGTGGGCTTTTCATTGTGGTGGCTTCTCTTTGTTGCACGGGCTCTAGGTGTGCGGGCTTCAGTAGTTGTGGCACGCGGACTCAGTAGTTGTGGCTCACAGGCTCTAGAACGCAGGCTCAGTAGTTGTGGCACACGGGCTTAGTTGCTCTGTGGCATGTGGGATCTTCCCAGACCATGGCTCAAGCCCATGTCACCTGCATTGGCAGGAGATTCTTAACCACTGCGCCACCAGGGAAGTCCCAATACTAGCTTTTATAATTGCCTTTTATTTTACCTTTTTGAGATACTTATTTCTTCATTCAGCTTCAAGTTACTGTCTAGTGTCCTTTCATTTCACCTTGCAGGATTCCCATGAGAATTCCTTGCAGAGCAGGTCTAGTGCTCCCAAGTTCCCACAGCTTTTGTTTATCTGGGACTGTCTTAATTTCTCCCTCACTTCTGAAGGACAGTTTTGCTGGATATCAGATTTTAGTTGACAGTTTTTCCTTTTAGCACTTTGACTATATCAGCCCACTGTCTTCTAGCTGCAAAGTTTTTGAGTTCCTGGTGTGGGTCTCTTTGAGTTAATCTTACTCGGAGTTCATTGAGGTTTTTGGATGTTTATAGTCATGTCTTTCATCAAATTTGGGAAATTTTCAGCCATTATTTTTTCAAATATCCTCTCTACCCTTTTCCTTCTCTCTTCTCTTTCTGGGACTCCCACTGTGTGTATGTTGGTCTGCTTGTTGGTACCTCACAGCTCACTTGTCTTTAATCTTTTTTTCTTTCTGTTTCTCAGACTTGATAATTTCCATTGTCCTGTCTTCAAGTTTGCTGATTCTTTCTTCTGCTTGCTGAGAATCTGCTTTTGAATCCCTCTTGTGAATTTTTGATTTCAGTTCTTATACTTTTCAGCTCCAGAATTTCTTTTTTTTTTTTTTTTTTTTTTAGGTTTTCT
>RJWK010028715.1:0-13021 GCA_004363435.1 Platanista minor | reverse complement strand
TGCGCCACCAGGGAAGCCCCAGGTTTTCTGTCTCTTTATTGATATTTCTGTTTTGTTCACACATTATATTCTTGACTTTCTCCATATTTTCCTTTAGTTCTTTGAGCATCTTTAAGACTGTTAAAGTCTTTGTCTAAGATATCATCTTCCATCAAGTCTTTTTCAGGGACAGTTTCTGTTTATTTACTTTTTACCTTTTGAATGGGCCATGCTTTCCTGATAATTTCTCTGCCTTGTGATTTTTTTTTTCTTTGCTCAGCACTGGACATTTAGATCTAATAATGTGGTAACTCTGGAAAACAGATTCTCCCTCTTCCCCAGGGTTTGCTGTTTTGGGGGGTTTCTTTTGTTTATTATTTTTGTTTTTTTGACTGCTGTAGGATGTCTGTATGCCAAGGATCAGCCTGAGGTGTAAACTTAAGGCTTTCTCAGGTCTTTTCTGAGCCTGGGTATGTACAGTCACAGTCACTTCCTAATTTTCCTATATATACAGTTGTTTTCAAATGTCCTGATCTTTAATGTCTGGTTCCTGAAAGGGGAGAAGTGAAAAATGAAGAGGAGTGGGAAGAGAGCTGACCCTGTAAATCCAATGAAAGTCACCGATTGGGGGCTGGAGGCAGCTTGCAACCGTGGGAGGAATTGCAACAATGGCTGCCTGCCTGCCTCTTTGCACCTCTGTGATCAGAATCAGCAATCAACAATTACAGCACAGATCCCTGATATTTGGAGGACAGGGTCCTTTCTGCCCACCCAGGCTCCTATAAGCTGTGTGCAAGCTGCTCTAGGAACATATACACAGCTGCCTGTCACTTGGGTGGGGGTGGGGAATGGGTAGCTGCTATTTTGCTAAGAGCTGAATTTATCCAAAATTAACTGCAGTTTATTATCCAAGTCTTTCCCTGGAAGTAGCAAGCCTTTAATAGACATCAGAGTCCAAAATAGGTACAGCAAAGAGATTCTGCCAGTGCAATTGTTATCTACGTGGGAAGACAGATTCCTAATGCTTCTGATTCCACTAATCTTCCAGAATCTTTTCCCTTATTGAGTTTTGAGGGTTTTTTCCCCTAAGTATATTCTGATACAAGTCTTTTATCAAATATAAGATTTGCAAATGTTTTCTCTCAGTCTGTGGCTTGTCTTTTTATTCTATTTAGCTGTGTCTTTCAGAGAGCAAACATTTAAAATTTTGAAGACATACAGTTTATTAGCTCTTTTATAGACTGGGGTTGTGATAGCTAAGAAATCTTTGCCTAACCAAAGGTCACAAGGATTTTCTCCCATGTTTTCTTCTAGAAGTTGTATAGTTTTAGGTTTAGATATATGATCCATTTTTAGTTGGTTTTGTATACGGTTCATGTATAGATCCAAATTCTTTTTTTCATTTAGATATCTGATCGTTATAGCACCATTTCTTGAAAAGTCTTCCCTTTCTTCAATGAATTGTCTCTGCACACCTTTGTCCATATATAATTGAATATATTTCTAGACTTTCTGCTCTATTCCACTGATCTTTTTTTTTTTGCGGTACGCAGGCCTCTCACTGTTGTAGCCTCTCCTGTTGCAGAGCACAGGCTCCAGACACGCAGGCTCAGCGGCCATGGCTCACGGGCCCAGCCGCTCCACAGCATATGGGATCTTCCCAGACCAGGGCATGAACCCGTGTCCCCTGCATCGGCAGGCGGACTCTCAACCACTGCGCCACCAGGGATGCCCCCATTGATCTATTTGATGCCATTGCTGTCACAGTCTTTATTTTTATATTAAGTCTTTAAATTATATAGTGTTAGCTGTCTGATTTTGTTCTTATTCCAAGTTGTTTTGGTTATTTGAGGTCATTTGCATTTACATATGAATTTTTAAAATACTTATTTATTTATTTATTCATTTTTGGCCACGTCATGCAGCTTGCAGGATCTTCCCCGACCAGGGATTGAACCCGCACCCTCGTCTGTGAAAGTACGGCATCCTAACCACTGGACTGCCAGGGAATTCCTCCATATGGATTTTAGAATCAGCTTGTCAATTTCTCTTTAAGAAAGGCCTGTTGTGAGAATTCTGGTGAACCTGTTGATAAATGAACTTGATGAGAATTAACATAGGATATCATAATACTGAGTCTTCTGACTTACGAACAAATCTTTCTCTCCATTTATCTTATTTGGGTCTCAAATTTCTTTCAGCAACGTGTTATAGTTTTCACTCAAAGGTCTTTGACATCTTTTGTCAGAATTTCTTCTATGTATTTCATATTTTTTTATGCTATTTCAAGTGATATTTTTCAAATTTCAGTCTCCAGTTACTTGTTTGTATTAATCATTTAAAAAAATTTTTAATTTATTTTAGTTTTGGCTGCATTCCATCTTCGTTGCTGTACATGGGCTTTCTCTAGTTGCAGCAAGTGGGGGCTACTCTTCGTTGCGGTGCGCAGGCTTCTCATTGCAGTGGCTTCTCTCGTTATGGAGCACGGGCTCTAGGCGCGTGGGCTTTGGTAGTTGTGGCACACGGGCTCAGTAGTTGTGGCTCACGGGCTCTAGAGCGCAGGCTCAGTAGTTGTGGCACATGGGCTTAGTTGCTCCGCATCATGTGGGATCTTCCTGGACCAGGGCTCAAACCCATGTCCCCTGCATTGGCAGGCAGATTCTTAACCACTGCGCCACCAGGGAAGTCCAGTACAATGTTGAATAGCAGTGGTGAGAGGGAACATCCTTGTATTATTCCTGATCTTAGTGAGAAAGCATTCAGTCTTTCTCATTAAGTATGCTATTAGTGGTAGAGTTTTTTGTTTTTTTGTTTTTTTTGTAAATGCTCTTATCAGGTGGAAGAAGTTCACTTCTGTTCCTAGTTTGCTGAGAGTTGGGTTGTTTTGTTTCATTTTAAAATCATGAATAGCTGTTGGATTTTGTCAAATGCTTTTTCTGTATTGAGATGAGCATATTGTTTTTCTTTTTCAGTTTGTTAATATGGTAAATTACTTTGGTAAACCACTCTTGCATTTTTGGGATAAACCCCATTTGCTCATGATACATTATCCTTTTTATATATTGTTGGATTTAATTTGCTAATGTTTTGTTTAGAAATTTTACATGTATGTCTATGAGGGATATTCGTCTGTAGTTTTCTTGTAATGTTTTTGGGTTTTGTATTTGGGAAATGCTGGACTTTAGGTGTGAATTGAGAAGTAATTGCCTCTTCTCAGTTTTCTGGAAGAGTGTGTCTTGACTTGATAGTATTTTTTCCTTAAATGTTTTATAGAATTCATCAGTGAAGCCACCCAAAACTGGAGTTTTCTTTGTGGGGAAGATTTTACTGAAAATTTCAGTTTATTTAGTAGATATAGCTCTAACCAAGTTACTTATTCTTGAATGATCTTTAGTAGTTTGTGTCTCCTGAGGAATTTGTCCATATCATTTACCTTGTTGAATTTATTGGCATAAAATTGTTCCTAATATTCCCTTATTATTTTATAATGTCTGTGGAGTCTGTAGTGATTGTAACCTCTCTCATTTCTGACATTGATAAATTGTGACTTTCTTTATTCCTGATCAGTCTGGCTAGAATTTTATCACTTTTATTGATCTTTTGAAACAGTCATTTTTGCTTTCATTGTTTTTCCCTAGAATCTTATTTCATTAATTTTTTTCTTTTTATTATTATTATTATTATTTTTATTTTTAATTATTATTAATTTATTTATTTTTTGCGGTACGCGGGCCTCTCACTGCTGTGGCCTCTCCCGCTGCGGAGCACAGGCTCCGGACGCGCAGGCTCAGTGGCCGAGGCTCACGGGCCCAGCCGCTCCGCGGCATGTGGGATCTTCCCGGACCGGGGCACGAACCCGTGTCCCCTGCATCGGCAGACGGACTCTCAACCACTGCGCCACCAGGGAAGCCCCATGAGGTCACTAATTTGAGACCGAAATTTTCTTCATTTATTTCCTCCTTTCCTAATATAGGTGGTCTCCTCAGACTCTCGACCCCACCCAGTTTTCCTCTCCCTTCAGTATGACTTGGAAAATCTCAAAACAGTAAATTGGGGCAGTCACTGGACTCACCCATCTCCCAGAGAGCTCTGTTCTTTGTCTGACGTTCAGTGTCTTGAAAACAGTCTTTCATTATATTTTGCCCAGTTATTTTGGTCGTTTCAGATAGGAGGGTAAATCTGGTCCCTATTATTCCACTTTTGCCAGAAGTGGAAGTGCCAAGAGTATGAGTTTTCAAAATACATTTCATAAGAGGCATTCCACTGTGTTGTTTAGTTGTGGATATCTGGTAGAATTTTCTTTGCTAGGATTTGACCCATGTTGATAAATTTTGCTTATCCAAATTCACAGTGCAGTGATGTTGGGCATGGGGGTATTTACAGTTGAAGTAGAATTTGGGAAGAGTAGCTGTAGGAGTTGTTTTCCTAAGCTAGGCACAGTATAAATAAAATTATCCGCTTTAGATCAATCTAAAAATTCTTAGTTTAGGGAATACTCAGAAAGAATTGGGGCAGTCAGTGGCAAAGCAAAAGAAAAAACAGAGCTATTAGCAAGTGCAGACAAAAAAAAAAGAAAAGGAAGACAGAAATCCCAACTAAGGTAAAATTAAATTTGTTCAAAACTTACTGATACAAAATTTATGATTACACGTGGCGTTTACTCTGAAGTTTTCCTTGACTTAGAATAGATATTGCAAGTTAATAGGTTTTAAAGGCTGAAAAAAAGATACTTATTTTTCAAATCAACTGTTGTAAGTTTGGCAGTAAGTAAAATCTGAAATGAACTGTTTTTCTATGCTTTGGAAATATCTCTACACACTTAGTACATTAATTACAGATCTGTTTTTCCTATTATTTGAAGTAAGGCCCCTAATAATCTCCATTAAATGAATTGGCCTAGCATGAATTACTTTATGTATTTGAAAAAAATTTTAAATACATATTTTTAAAATTATCTGTGGCTCACATTTTAATGATGCAGGCTTGATCCTTCCTTAATTAGATTACTAGGGGAGAAGAAAGTTGAATACAGGTACACGGTGGAGGTATTGCAGGTTTAGTTCCAGACCACCTCAGTAAAGCTGATATGACAATAAAGCAAGTCACATGAAGTTTTTGGTTTCCCAGTGCATGTAAAAGTTATTATACACTATACTGTAGTTTATTAAGTGTGCAGTAGCATTATATCTAAAACAACAAGGTACATACCTTAATTAAAGAATACTTTATTGGTAAAAAATGCTGATCATCATCTGAGCCTTCAGTGAGTTGTAACCGTTTTGCTGGTGGAGGGTCTTGCCTCAGTGCTGGTGAACGCTGACTGAGCAGGGTGATGGGTGCTGAAGGTGTAGGTGGCTCTGAAAATTTCTTTAAGACAGCGGTGAAGTTTGCGCAGTGATTCTTTCCTTTCAAGAACAATCTCTCCGCAGCACGCAATGCTGTTTGATAGCATTTTTCCCACAGTAGAACTTTTTTCGAAATCAGAGTGACTCCTTTCAAACCCTCCTGCTGCTTTATCAACTAAGTTTATGTAATATTCTAAATCCTTTGTTGTCATTTCAACAGTCTTCATCAGGTGTAGATTCCATTTCAAGAAAACACTTTGTTCAACTCCTTATCCATTAAAGTTTTATCATGAGACTACAGCAGTTCAGTCACACCTTCAGACTCCACTTCTAATTCTAGTTCTCTTGCTGTTTCCACCACATCTGCAGTGACTTCCTCCACTGAAGTTTTGAACCCCTTAACATTATCCTTGAGGGTTGGAATCAACTTCTTCCAAACTCCTGTTAATGTTAAATTAATATTTTGACCTCTTCCCATGAATCACAGATATTCTTTTTTTTTTGGTGCGGGGGCCTCTCACTGTTGTGGCCTCTCCCGTTGCGGAGCACAGGCTCTGGACGCACAGGCTCAGCGGCCGTGGCTCATGGGCCCATGCGCTCCGCGGCATGTGGGATCTTCCTGGACCGGGGCACGAACCCGTGTCCCCTGCATTGGCAGGCGGACTCTCAACCACTGCGCCACCGGGGAAGCCCCACAGACATTCTTAATGGCATCTAGAATGGTGAATCCTTTCCAGAAAGTTTTCAATTTACTTTGTTTTGCCCCATTCTGTCAGAAGAATCACTATGTATTGCAGCTGTAGCCTTATGAAATCTATTTCTTTTTTAAAAAATTAACTAATTAATTAATTTTTGGCTGCGTCGGGTCTTTGTTGCTGCGTGTGGGCTTTCTCTAGTTGCGGCGAGTGGGGGCTACTCTTTGTTGCGGTGCGTGGGCTTCTCATTGTGGTGGCTTCTCTTGTTGCGGAGCACGGGCTCTAGGCATGTGGGCTTCAGTAGTTGTGACACGCAGACTCAGTAGTTGTGGTGCATGGGCTTAGTTGCTCCGCAGCATGTGGGATCTTCCCAGACCAGGGCTCGAACCCGTGTCCCCTGCATTGGCAGGTGGATTCTTAACCACCGTGCCACCAGGGAAGTCCCTGAAATACATTTCTTAAATAACAAGATTTGAAAGTCAAAATTACTCCTTGATCCATGGTCTGCAGAATGGGCATTGTGTTAACAGGCATGAAAACAACATTAATGTCATTGTACGTCTCCATCAGATGATGGGTGATCAGGTGCATTGTCAGTGAGCCGTAATATTTTGAAAGGAATCTTTCTGAACAATAGGTCTCAACAGTGAGCTTAAAATACTTAGTAAACCATGTTGTAAACAGATGTGTTGTCATCCAGGCTTTGTTGTTCCATTTATAAAGCACAGGCAGAGTAGATTTAACATAATTCTTAAGGGCCCTAGGACTTTGGGAATGGTATATGAGCACTGGTTTCAGCTTAAAGTCACCAGCCACATTATCCCCTAACAAGAGGGTCCGTCTGCCCTTAGAATCTTTGAAGCCAGGCACTGACTTCCGCTCTCTAGCTACGGAAGTCCTCAGATGGCATCTCCTTCCAATATAAGGCTTTGTCTACCTTGAAAATCTGTTGTTTAGTGCAGCTGCCTTCATGAATTATCTCAGCTAGATCAGCTGGATAACTTGCTGCTGCTTCTACACTAGCATTTGCTGCTTTGCTTTTACTTCTATGTTATGGAGGCGGCTTCTTTCCTTAAATCTCATGAACCAACTTCTGCTAGCTTCAGACTTTTCTTTCATAGCTTTCTTGCCTCTCTCTGCCTTCAGAGAATGAGAGTTAGGACCTTGCTCTGGATTAGGCTTTGATTTACGGGAATGTTGTGGCTGGTTGATCTTCTATCCAGACCACTAAAACTTTCTTCCTATCAGCAATTAGGCTGTTTTGCTTTCTTATCATTCCTGTGTTCATTGGAGTAACACTTTTAATTTCCTTCAAGGACTTTCCCTTTGCATTCACACCTTGCTACCTATATGTCATAAGAGGTATAACTTTTGGCCTGTCTCGACTTCTGATGTGCCTTCCTCACTAAGCTTAATCTTTTCTAGCTTTTGCTGTTAAAGTAAGATGTGTGACTATTCCTTTTACTTGAGCTCTTAGAGGGCATTATAGAGTTATTAATTGACTTAATTTCAATATTTTTGTGTCTAAGGGAATAGGGAGGCCTGAGGAGAGAGAGAGAGAGAGATGGGGAAATGGCAGTTGTGGGGCAGTCAGAGGACACACATTTATCAATTAAGTTCACTGTAGTATATGGGCATGGTTACTGGTGCCCCAAAACAATTAAAATAGTAACATCAAAGATCATTGATCACAGAGCACCATAACAAATATAATAACAACAACAACAACAATAATAATAAAGTTTGAAATATTGTAAGAATTACCAAAATGTGATGCAGAGAGATGAAGTTAGCAAATGCTGTTGGAAAAATGGCGCCGATAGACATGCTGGACACAGGGTTGCCACAAACATTCAATCTTTAAAAAACGCAATATATGCAATGCTCAGTAAAGTGAAGTGCAGTAAAAGAAGCTCTGCCTGTATAGATGGTGATGATAACTAACCTCCTCTTTTTAAAGAAATAATCATATACTTTGAGTTGGGAGTATATAGGTCCCTAAGCATAATTTATAATTTTTTATAGGTTTGTGGGACCACTGGGTACCATCATCATAAAATGTAAGGATTTTCGAATTATTCAGTTGGATATTCCTGGAATGGAGGAATGTTTGAATATAGCCAGTTCCATTGAGGTAAGTATTTTGGAAGCAAAATGTGATGAAAATCAATAATCATTAAAAGGAACCTTATTTTCTGCTTCACTGTAGCTCTTATGTTTGTTTTTTTTTTTAACATCTTTATTGGAGTATAATTGCTTTACAATGGTGTCTTAGTTTCTGCTTTATAACAAAGTGAATCAGCTATACATATAAATATATCCCATATCTCTTCCCTCTTGCGTCTCCCTCCCACCCTCCCTATCCCACCCCTCTAGGTTGGTCACAAAGCCCCGAGCTGATCTCCCTGTGCTGTGTGGTTGCTTCCCACTAGCTATCTATTTTACATTTGGTAGTATATGTAAGTCCATGCCACTCTCTCACTTCGTCCCGGCTTACCCTTCCCCCTCTCCGTGTCCTCAAGTCCATTCTCTACGTCTGAGTCTTTATTCCTGTCCTGCCCCTGTATGTTTCTTTTAGATATTTAGTCATGTTTGTGACTCAAATATTGAAGACTGAATGGAAGAGCCTCACCCTGAGTCATTGTTATAGGAATGTAAAAAGATTTTATTGACTTCCAACAGTATTTAATGCTGCTTATTCTTCTGGGTTTATCGATGTTGTAACATGTGACAGTAATTCCTTCCCTTTTAAGGCTGAATAATATTCCATTGTGTGTGTATAAATGCTGAGACTTTTTAAAAACGTTATTTCTTTTGTAAAGCAAGTAATTATCAACAATGATTGTAGTCTTGTTTGTTTTTAGTAAATCTGAATTTCCATATATTATGTTTGCTTAAGACAGGATGTATTTTATATTTACAGAAATGATATTGAATATCTGTTCAGATTACAAATAATAGGAATTTTACTTGGATAATTTAATATTTAAATTGAAGAGCTCACGCTGTTTTCTTTCCCATTTTAACCAACGATTTTGGTATACCCTCAGATTTTAAGTTGCTTTATTTTAAATCATTGCCACTAAATTATAGCAATTAACTTTATGTTTACAGTATTTTCTAAGTAATTATAGAGACACACTGATTTTTTTTTTCCTTCTGTCTTTGAGTGACTGATGTGGGCTTTGTATGCAAAATAAATGCTATTGGCTTAACTGTTAAAGGGGGCAGAAAGGCTTAAATCTGTAGGATCTCATTTGGCTTTTAAACAAAAATAGAGAAATAGAGGAACCACCATTGTGGTACTGAGAAAATGGCATCTAGCATTTTTCTTTCTGCTTTTGTTAAATTTTACTTAAGGAAATGAGAAGATGAGCTGAACTGTTTGTCTAACATATTCATCATTTGGAAATAACACAGTAATGTTGATTTGGCTGAATTTGCTGACATGAGTGAGAAACGCACTGTGGCTTCTAGGCTGTTAAAGGGAAATGCTGTCCTGCTATTTGGGCCGGAGAATGCCACTCACCCACTTCAGTGGAGCATGTGTTTTTTTTTTCAGCTGTGGGGTTGGATTTTCACTGAGCCATCCACATTTTTTTTTTCTTATCCCTTTTATGACTTGTAAGATAGCTGGTGGGTGTTAGTGAAGTTGCCTGTGGTGAAGAAACAGGGCAAAGCCTATTACCCCACTTGCTGATTGCATTTACTTAACTTCTTGGCATCTGACACTAATCAGTTGTTTCTTTAGCTACACATATTATCTAGAGCGCTGTAGAAACTGACTGATTATGTAGAAGCCCTTATGCTGAAAGGAAGCTGTAAGTAATTTGACTTTAGAAAATGAATGCTCTATTGATTGTTTTAACAACATAGTAAATACACATAGTGTACTTGGCCTCTAGCCTTTTCCTGGCATCCAATTTCCCTTCCTTCTTCTATACATCTTGACATAATTTGGTAGTAATAAGTGCATTTCTTATAAAGCATGGTTGAACTATTCTTTGTTATCAAAATCCATACACCCAAATATATTCTGTTGCCATAAATAGAATCCCATTGGAAGAATAACTGGCAAGTGCTTGGTTTTCTGAATTATAGCAGGAAGTCAGATGAATCTTATTTTCTATGTAGTTTCAATGGCCTTTTAGGGTTGAAATGACTTCACTTCTTTGAGCATTAATGTGTTTAAAGGAAAAGTTCTGTCTCTAGTGACATGAAATGTAATCACGACAAGTCTGAGCCTGAGTACTTATTGCCTGCCAGAGTGGTTGCTGACATGCATTTAAAATAATGGTTGTACCAATCACTATGGAATACAGTATGGAGGTTCCTCAAGAAATTAAAAATAGAACTACCATATGATCCAGCAATCCCACTTCTTGGTATATATCCGAAGGAAACAAAATCATTGTCTTAAAGCGATATCCGTACTCCCATGTTCACTGCAGCATTATTCATAATAGCCAAGGTATAGAAACAACTTAAGTGTCTGTTGATGGATGAATGAATAGGGAAAATCACACACACACACACACACACACGAATATTATTCAGCCTTAAAAAAGAAAGCAGTCCTGCCATTTGGAACAACATGGATGAAACTGGAGGGTGTTGTGTTAAGTGAAATAAGCCAGGCAGAGAAAGACAAATACTTCATGGTATCACTTATATGTGGAATCTAAAAAATAAAAAAAAGCAAACATAGAAACAGGGAGTAGAAAAGTGGTTTCCAGGGGCTGGAGGTGGGTGAAATAGGGAGAGGTTGGTAAAAGTTACAGATGTTTATTTATGAGATAAGGTTTGAGAATCTAATGTATAACATGGACTATAGTTGATAACACTATATTATGTAATTGAAGTTTGCTAAGAGAGTAGAACTTAAATGTTTTCATAAACAACAACAGAAGGTAAATATGTGAGGTGATGGATGTGTTAATTAACTCGATGGGGGAAAACCCTTTCGCGATGTGCATGTGTATCAGATCATCACTTTGTACATTTGAAATATCTTACAGTTTAATAAAACTGTCAATTTATACCACAGTAAAGCTGAAAAAAAATTTCTTTAATATTGTGAAGACTATCTTTTAAATAATAAAATAATAAAAATTAAAAATAAAATAAAATAAAATAAAGGTTCTACTGATCTAAAAGGAGGTAGCTTTATTCTGAGAGCTTGGGGATGTTAGCATGTTTTTGGGCCCTCTTCCCCCCACTCCAGCTGAGTGTCTCCAAAATTACTGCAGTTTGAATTACGCTAATTGATTTTGCTGCCTTTTTTTTTCCACTCATAGAAATGCTTTCTAAAACTCCCGTCAGAAGGATGAAACTGCCAGGTGATGTTCCATTTCTCAGTTCCTCCATCTAGTCAGGTTTCCCTGGTGTTGTCACCAGAATTCAAGTGCTTCAGATGGCAGTAGGCTCATTTTGGGACCACAGAGTTATTGCCCTGGTTTTGGGTCAGTGTAGCATAAAGGTATGAGGATACCTGACCACATCACTCTAGGCAGGGAGGAAATTTCACATCGATGGAGGCTGTGTGAAGCATGTAACAGCTAAAATTATTTTAGAGTTTATTATGTGCCAGGCACTGTTCTAGCCCTGTTACATACATTTTCTCTCTTAATGCTCCCAACAGCCCTAAGAGGTAGGTACTATGAGGTAGCCTTATGAGGTTATTTCCTCTATTTTACAGCTAAGGAAAGTGAGGCGTAAAGTGGTTACATTACTTAAACACTCTTGCATTGGCATCTGGAATTTGAGTCCAGCAGTCTGACTCCCTTCTGACTCTTTGGCTACTAAGCTTTTTTACAATTGCTAACACACACTGATTTTAAATAATTTACATATGTTTATATATAGTTAATAACTGGATTTTGAGCCAAGGCCTTACTGACTAACCAAAACCTGTTCTCTGATCCCCAGAAATATTTGGACCTTTTTATTAGGGCTTATTAAATGGTCTCAAGAAGGAGTTTTTTCATTTTTCTCCTGAGTAGGTGTGCACATTGTTTTGTTCTTTTTGTTCATTCAGCAAATGCTAATTGAGTGTATGTTATGTGCCAGAAACTTTGTTAGAGGCTGAAAGCATGGTAATTAGCCTCAGTAAGGTATGATTGTGTTTAGTGATAAATACCATGTTAGAGAAATATATTGGGTGTCCATCATTATTAGGCCGTATTTAATACCAATTTGGCAATTAGAAAGTGTTTAAAATTGTGATATGTTCCAATTTTCTGTTTTATTTCTTTTTTCCCCTAGGCATTATCCACCCTGGACTCCATCACTCTGATGTACCCTTTCTTTTACCGGCCCATGTTTGAAGTGATAGAAGATGGCTGGCATTCTTTCCTTCCTGAGCAAGAGTTTGAACTCTACTCTTCAGCTGTGAGTAACTTTTGAGAGAACTATGGGTAATGAGAAATAACCCAGCACTTTACTTGTGAAAATGATCACTTCCTTTTGATGAGTAATAAGGTGCAGTTGACTTATCCATGCCTAAAAGAAGTATCTGTTAGCTATTAGTGCTGCAGCCTTTGCCTTTCAGAGATTTGCATAATTTGTTCCCAGAGCTGCAGCTTAAGTAATTTTTCTTCTAGTGGACTTACTGCTAAAACATTAAGATCTTTATACAGATAGTCCTGACGTGTATTAATTTGGGGGTGTTTTAAAAGTGTCTCCCTAGAAACAGCTTTATATACAGTAATTAGGTTCTGAGCCATCTCCCAAAAGTCTGTTGAGCCCACTGTGTATCTAGGAGAGCACTACAGAACCATGTATCAATTTGTTTTTTGTTTTTTTTTTTACATCTTTATTGGAGTATAATTGCTTTACAATGGTGTGTTAGTTTCTGCTTTATAACAAAGTGAATCAGTTATACATATACATATGTTCCCATATCTCCTCCCTCTTGCACCTCCCTCCCTCCCACCCTCCCTATCCCACCCATCCAGGTGGTCACAAAGCACCAAGCTGATCTCCCTGTGTTATGCGGCTGCT
>RJWK010028714.1:0-25653 GCA_004363435.1 Platanista minor | reverse complement strand
GATCCCTTGATCATTATGTAGTGTCCTTCCTTGTCTCTTGTAACATTCTTTATTTTGAAGTCTATTTTATCTGATATGAGTATTGCTACTCCAGCTTTCTTTTGATTTCCATTTGCATGGAATATCTTTTCCCATCCCCTCACTTTCAGTCTGAATATGTCCCTAGATCTGAAGTGGATCTCTTGTAGACAGCATATATATGAGTCTTGTTTTTGTAACCATTCAGCAAGCCTGTGTCTTTTGGTTGGTGCATTTAATCCATTCATGTTTAAGGTAATTATCGATATGTATGTTCCTATGACCATTTTCTTAATTGTTTTGGGTTAGTTTTTGTAGGTCCTTTTCTTCTCATGTGTTTCCCACTTAGAGAAGTTCCTTTAGCATTTATTGTAGAGCTGGTTTGGTGGTGCTGAATATTCTTAGCTTTTGCTTGTCTGTAAAGCTTTTTATTTCTCCAGTGAATCTGAATGAGATCCTTGCCGGGTAGAGTAATCTTGGTTGTAGGTTCTTCCCTTTTATCACTTTAAGTATATCATGCCACTCCCTTCTGGTTTGTAGTTTCTGCTGAGAAATCAGCTGTTAACCTTATGGGAGTTCCCTTGTATGTTATTTGTTGTTTTTCCCTTGCTGCTTTTAGTTATTTTTCTTTGTCTCTAATTTTTGCCAATTTGATCACTATGTGTCTTGGAATGTTTCTCCTTGGGTTTATCCTGTATGTTACTCTCTGCACTTCCTGGACTTGGGTGGCTATTTCCTTTCTCATGTTAGGGAAGTTTTTGACTATAATCTCTTCAAATATTTCCTCCAGTCCTTTCTCTCTGTCTTCTCCTTCTGGGACCCCTATAATGTGAATGTTGTTGCGTTTAATGTTGTCCCAGAGGTCTCTTATGCTGTCTTCATTTCTTTTCATTCTTTTTCCTTTATTCTGTTCCACAGCAGTGAATTCCACCATTCTGTCTTCCAGGTCACTTATCCGTTCTTCTGCCTCAGTTATTCTGCTATTGATTCTTTCTAGTTTATTTTTCATTTCAGTTACTGTGTTGTTCATCTCTGTTTGTTTGTTCTTTAATTCTTCTAGGTCTTTGTTAAACATTTCTTGCATCGTCTCAGTCTTTGCCTCCATTGTTTTTCTGAGGTCCAGGATCATCTTCACTATCGTTATTCTGAATTCTTTTCCTGGAAGGTTGCCTATCTCCACTTCATTTAGTTGTTTTTCTGGTGTTTTATCTTGTTTCTTGATCTGGTACATAGCCCTCTGCCTTTTCATCTTGTCTATCTTTCTGTGAATGTGGTTTTTTTCCACAGGCTGCAGGACTGTAGTTCTTCTTGCTTCTGCTGTCTTCCCTCTGGTGGATGAGGCTATCTAAGAGGCTTGTGCAAGTTTCATGATGGGAGAGACTGGTGGTGGGTAGAGCTGGCTATAGCTTTGGTGGGCAGAGCTCAGTAAAACTTTAATCCACTTGTCTGCTGATGGGTGGAACTGGGTTCCCTCCCTGTTGGTTGTTTGGCCTGAGGTGACCCAACACTGGAGCCTACACAGGCTCTTTTGTGGGGCTAATGGCAGACTCTGGGAGGGCTCATGCCAAGGAGTACTTCCCAGAACTTCTGCTGGCAGTGTCCTTGTCCTCATGGACAGGGATCACCTCTGCAGGTGATCCTCCAACACTAGCAGGTAAGTCTGGTTCAGTCTCCTATGTGGTCACTGCTCCTCCCCCTGAGTCCCAATGAGCTCACTACTTTATGTGTGCCCTCCAAGAGTGGAGTCTCTCTTCCCCCAGTCCTGTTGAAGTCCTGCAATGAAATCCTGCTAGATTTCAAAGTCTGATTCTCTAGGAATTCCTCCTCCTGTTGCCAGACCCCCAGATTGGGAAGCCTGATGTGCAGCTCAGAACCTTCACTCCAGTAGGTGGACTTCTGTGGTATAAGTGTTCTCCAGACTTCTGTGGTATAAATGTTCTCCAGTTTGTGAGTCACCCACCCAGCAGTTATGGGATTTGATTTTATCCTGATTGCGCCCCTCCTACCATCTCATTGTGGCTTGTCCTTTGTCTTTGGATGTGGGGTATCTTTTTTGGTGAGTTCCAGTGTCTTCCTGTTGATGATTGTTCAGCAGTTAGTTGTGATTCTAGTGTTCTTGTAAGATGGAGTCAGAGCATGTCCCTCTACTCCGCCATCTTGAATCAATCTCTCTCGACCTATTTTCTTCAGCATAGAAAGTGGCGGGGTAGGGGGTGGAGGGGGAAGGGGGTGTATTATAGATTAAAAGAAAGTTGGGGGCTTCCCTGGTGGCGCAGTGGTTGAGAGTCCGCCTGCCGATGCAGGGTACATGGGTTCGTGCCCCTGTCCAGGAAGATCCCACATGCCGCGGAGCGGCTGGGCCTGTGAGCCATGGCCTCTGGGCCTGCGCGTCCGGAGCCTGTGCTCCACAACGGGAGAGGCCACAACAGTGAGAGGCCCGCATACCGCAAAAAAAAAAAAAAAAAAAAAAGAAAAGAAAGTTGGGACATACAAATGAAAAGCAATATTTTGTTCTTGTTTGTTCTCTGATTCAAACAAACCAATTATAAAAATGCATATTTTAGGCAATCAGAGAAAACTGGACATTATTTATAAATCTGGTTAGATATGATAATAGTGCTATAGTTATGCTAACAAACAAGGATTGTCTATAAGAGATACATACTGAAGCATCTTTAGGTAAAATGAGGTGTTACCTGGGATTTAACATTTTGAGTCGGGATTTTTAGTTGCAAGCAACAGATATTCATTTGGTTTATTTAGGCAGAAATAGAACTTATCCCCAAGTGGGCTTGAAGGCTTTTGCCAGGAAGAGACTCTACTATCCACTGCCCAACATCAAGCCAAGCAGAACTGGTCTCAGGTCGACACCGATGCCACCATTTCTAGGCACAGACAAGGAGGCAGTACCACTGACACTCACCAGGCAGGACTCTGACTGCAGGACTTGCCACCCTAGCCCGATGAATATGCCTTTGCATCCCCCAAGTCAGCATCTAATTGGCGCATGCCTATACCCTGGCTTCAACGAACACCGAAGATGTCATCTTTCAAGTTCTTTTGTGAAAGGAGGTCTCTGCCTCCCACCCACACTCATCAGGAGGATTCTCTACACATGAGAAAGAGATTCCATGCTGGACATAGGAAAAAAAGTGACAGGTTCATTATAAGAATAGATTATACATATAGTGATACACTAGCTTTGTGGCAAAAATGTGCCCCTATAAAAATAGTAAGAAAGATAATAATCTAGAGTTAGGTGGGTAAAGCAACATGCTTCGTAGTTCTGATATTTTCAAGGGATCCTTTAGCCTGGTGTTGGGGAGGAAGGACAGAGGCCTCTCCTCTGGCAGGTCCCTTCCTCTTCTCTATACTGAGACCAAGAAGGCCAAAGGGGTGCTCTTTAGCCAAAGACAGACTTAAAAATAGCAAGGCTGGAGTCTCAAATCTGGGGTGGCGGGGGGGAGCACCATGGTTCTCTGATGCTGCTGAACTTTAAGCTTCTTGTCCTCAGAGAGAAACAGGAAGCACACTTCCTTATCAGTCAAAGCAGAATGAATCCTTGTAGTCTGGCCCCATCCTGGAGGGAGAGGAGAGTGAACTTTGCCCTGCCCAAATATGCCTGTGGAGGTCGTTTGAGCTCTCATTGAATCGTTTACAGCAACACAGCTGGGAGACCCAGATCTCACTTCCTTGAGAGTCAACAGTTCATTTTTGCCAAGCCAAAGGATGACTTATAGAGGGAAGAATAACCATAACAGCAGCGACATTTAAAAAGGAACATGACCACAGTGACTCTCTGACATTTGGGCTTGGCAATTTACTCATTGTAACGCTGCAGCTGAGAATAATTTCTCTTTACCTAAAAGTCAATTTCTTTTGAGGTAATTTAGAATCATGGAAACCACACAGATCCCTGAGGTCAGGGAGCCACAGTGAGACCACATTCTTTGTTTTCACTTCTCCACTCCAAGTATCTTAAGCTGCTTACTGTGCCTGGTTCCAATACGTACAAATCATTCCCAGCGGTCAGGTTGTGTAAGAATGTTTCAACTGGCACGATGCCTGCTCCATCAGTACAAATGGCTTAAATGTTTTCTGACTAACCAAATGATTGACCTACGTGCTTGCCATGAAACCACATCTATGTGGCAGAGGAAGACTTGCAGATGGGTTGTGTTGGAGACTAACCTAAAGGTTGAGTTCTGAAGGAGCTGGTTCTCTCCCTTTGACACCCGGGAGAAGCTTCACTCAAGAGAGAGACCAGCATCTGTGTATCAACCGGTAAGTGCTGTATTGTTGCACCTGCCCTCACTTCCTCTCTAAGGACAGATTGGGCAGTGCCCCTGGATTAGCCTTTTTCCACCTCCAGCCCAGATGTTCTCACTCAGACATGCATGTGGGCCCCTCCTTCCACACAGAGCTAAGTGTGGTCTCCAGACAACCCTTAGGAAATCTCTGGACCTGTACATAAAACAATGGCTTTGAATCAGGCCTATCTGTCAGATTCATATGTAAAGAGCATCTTTAAGATTTATCAAAAGTCCGGTATTTGCAGAATTGATGTCAAATGCCAGCAGTTTTTTAAAAAAGTGTAACATGATGTGGTTTATTTCTGTGTTATCTTCGGTTTGTTTTCCCCTATATCAGCTTATACAGTTAAGAATTTCATTTGGAACTTGGAGATTAATCCTTAAAAGAAATGGGAAATAGGTCATTGATAGAGAAAGAGTTCAGGTTTGAATTGTCTGGACTGACATTGTGGATTAAAAGGTTGAAACTTTGGGATAGTTTCATAGGTGAGGCATTGAGCTAAATTTAAGGACAGTGAAAACTTTGAATTTTTTCTTTCTTTTCTGTCTTTTGTTAGTTGTGTTTCTTGACTTGGAGTTTCAAAAAATTGCTACTCGTTTGGAAATGCCTACCTTGTCAACTCCAGGGAAGTCTTATTGGCTAAAAGTGACAGAAATTCATGCCAGAAAAGTTGAGCACTATTCGTTTACTCTCCAAGCTTGCTGTGTGATTTACGATAAATCAGTGACATTAGAATTACTACTGTTTTATTCTGGGAAATTTGGGGATATGACATACGGGAGCCAAAGAGGGAGTGGAAGAGGGAGGGGGAAAGAGAGAGAGCAAGAGTTTGCAGATGTCCCAAAATTGCAATTTGTGAGGTATGCTACCTTAGAGATGTCCTCATCCTTGGAAGGCCAAGTGAGACCAAGGAAGCGTGCCTATAAGGAAGGAAGAATTCAATGTCCACCTTGGACCAAGCCAAGACTTCAGGAAGAAACATTTTCTATTGAAAGTGTTTCATTTCTCTTTGCTCCAACACAGCTGAGGTAGTTAGGTGAGGTCTAAAGAAATTTATTGCTTGGAAGAAACAATGGGAATCAAGGAAGGCTTGGAGGAGCCTCCTCTAGAGTCTAGGCCTCCTGTTCAAGGGACACTTGACTTTTCCCAAGATACCTAGCCCATCTCTTGAAGGCGGGAGACCAGGAATGGATTTATGCCTGAAGCTCCAACTAATAAAATTGTGTATGTTTGTCTGGAGTATTTAATATACTGGAAACAAAGAGCACAAAGGTGCCTGTGGGAAATCACTGGTTTGGGTTCTTGGCCTCAGCCGGGTCTTGATGGGCAATTAATCCATCTGACAATGTGCATGGTCGTCAAGTGCACCTATTCCATCTTCCAGGAGTTCAGGTAGCAATTATCACCAGCATAGACAGAATTCTTCATCCAGTGGAGAAACACTAAGGAACTTCCTTACCTAGTGATCTGTAGATACAAATACATATCCAGAATGGAAGCACACAGCCAATACAGGCCATGTCCTCCCCAAGTACAGGGCACAGATGTTGAACACTGAAAAATAGCTGCAAACACTAAGTCAGAGAATCACAGATACTTGGGAGGGGCAACTCCACACCTCTAATAGGCAGGAGATAAAAACGTGATCTGCTTCACGTCATACATGAAAGAAAATTCTTCTACATGGGTCGCACGTTGCTCACTGATATCTGTTCTAAGCCCTTGAGAATTCCAAGACTATCTGCTATCCCTTTAATCTGAGATGCATGGCGTAGACCAGAGGTTTCAAAAAGAAGGGTCTTCTGTGTTTTTCCTGACTCACCCAGTTTTAAAGAGGTTCAGCTAACATTTTAAAATTGGGAGATTTTACTTAAAAATCTGGGTTTTCATCTTCCCCTTGAAAAATTAGAAGATGGGAGAACAATGAGTTCACATATTTCTATGCAATAACAATGTCCGGGGCTGAGAAGCAGCTGGCCCTGTTAGGCAGACATGAGTTTTCTAGGACAGCATGAATTCCATCACTCCCTTTGTCTCTAAGGCTGAGGCTGAGTAACAGTTGCCAATCGTCACACTGGTATGGTTTTTCCCCCCTTTTAACACTGGAAATATTGCTCAGCTGTTAATGTCACTGTCAATGATGGGCTAACAAATGCCAGGCCATGCCAACACCACCTCATGTTTCAAGAAAAACGGAGAGTGTGTTTCTTCAGGAAAATACAAAAGAATTGTACATATTTAATAGGCAAATCCTCCCCTTGCTTCACTCATATTTCCATCTTGTCCCTGTAGACATCTGAGTTTCTTAAATCCTGAGGCAGTGTTTGTCATAGGTTGTATTTTATCCTTAAATGCCCACAGCTCCTTGGAATTGCTGCCATCAGATAAGTTGTCAGCGTGGTGTAGAGTATCACTGTAGACAAGGGAAAGCCATACTCAGTACTTGGGGACCTTGAATGGGTTTTGAGTTTCTTCATGCTATTCTTAGTCCCTTGTACCCTAAATTACAGAAATGTACATTATATTACAATGGACTTGGGGCTTATGAGTCCAAATAATACAGGCTTCAAACAGTGACATTCTTGACTTAGGAATAAACTTACATTTCCTTAACTCAGTAACTGTGTATTTGTGCCCTTAGTACTAGCACCAGGCACTGGATATAAGAAGTAAGAAAATGGAATGAAGATGCAGGATTTTCCATTTCCACATTAGCAAGGTTTTGGGGTTAGATTTTTGATGGGGACCAGTTTCCTCAAAATTACTTCCCTTCTCTACAACATCTCAGAAAACCTCCCCAAAGTATGGGATGCTACACAATTTCAATTGTTAATTTTTTTTTTTTCCTACAGGAATTATTTCCTTGTCTCATGCCATTGTTCAAATGATTTAAACATTTTTTTTGGCCACGTTGAAGTGGCTACATTATATTGGTTACAATTTTACAGCCTGAAATATAAATAATTCCCATATAATCATTTCCATTAAAATATAGCAGAAAGGAGATTTAAAGTTAAGATTGGTTCTACCTACCAGACAATTAGATTTGGAGGGATCAAAGGGACCTTCTAAAGCAAAATAATAAAAGACTGAAAGACTTGAACATCCACTCTCTTATTTAAAATCGTGATAAGTTAACAAATGAGTCAGGAACAAACAGGGCATTTATGTTTTAGATAGAGGATGTGTGACTTGCGTGCATATCTATTGTGTGAAAGGGATGCTATGGGTGTGAGGCTGGGTTTGTGCATTGCTTACAGGCATACTTTATTAGTGTGGTCTCCAACAGTATGATTTGTATAGTTGCTGTTTGCCTCAGAAACACACGTGCTAGCACAGAGTTGTGTTTGTGAGGTGAACTGTACATATAATGCATCATTTGTCTCATGGTCCTCAGCCAGGGCAGAAGTGTGAATGGTTTCCACTTTCTCCTGTAATGAGTGCAGAGGGCTCCTCTCCTCCAACCTCCTTGCTTACTCACCTAGGATCTCATTTTCTTTCCATTTTTCTTGTTTTGGCAAATACTTTTGATGCCTCATACAGATAAGACTATGGGTGATGTTGCTCCAAGGATGTTACGAAGGTACCAAAAGAGACAATCAAGCAAATAATAATAATAAAATAAAACCAACTGGATTAAAAAAAAAAAGAAAGAAATATTAAGATGTTTGATTAAGTGGTCTTACCTGATATTCTGCTGTGGATATTGATGTAATATAATGTATGTACACTGTATTACCTTTTAAAATTAAAAAAGTTTGAATTCCAAAAAAAAAAAAAAAAAAAAAAAGCATCATGTTAAAATGCAAGTTTATACAAAGGCCAGCGCCTTCAGGGATTTGGTTGGGAATTTGCGGGCAGGACAACCAAGCAAGGCTGTGCAGTCCATGCAGAGTCCTTCACTAATGAGGAGGGTTGGGGCTGAGACACAGCCCTGCTTGGCTCAGTGGGTCCCCTGAGGTAGGGTCCTTCCACTGGGGAGAATAGAGGCCTGTTCCTTTGCATGAGGTGATTCTGTTGCCCAGCCATTTCCCAGGAGACATAGACCCAGAGGGGAGGGTCACTTTTTTTTATTCATCTCCCCAGAGGGAGCTCCTCTTTCTAATTTGCACAAATGTGCTGTGCATTATAGGCTAGAGGGGGTCCTTAACTAGTTAAAGCCCTTTAATATCCCATAGGACACCTTGACAGCACAACACCTTGAAGAATGAGGCTGACATTGACGCAAAAGAGCTTACCTGGAAGACAAAGGAGTTCTGAAAAATGGCATTGCTTCAGGAAATGTTTAGAAAACCTAGTGACATGAAAACACAGAATGTTTGGAATAGGTCTCCACAGGGATTGTGCTCTAATGATCACACAGCCCTGAGTCAGTCAAGGATTCCATTCTGGCATTGTAAAGACTCTCCACCTTTCCTCCACGCTCCTAGCCTCTGGGTCCATCAACACTCCACCTCACATAATAGGACATATCTGTAATTGGACGCGTTCCTGGAGAAGTTTGCTCTGTACTGCTTTCTGAAGGGTAAAAAGATTGCAGGTTGGATCCTGTGAATTAAGCAGTTGCTAGTACCGCTAGGTAATCTAAAAATGTAAAGACTGCTTTTTATGATGAAAACATTCAACAAAACATTTTCTGGTAAATGGAGAAAGCAAGTGAGAAAATGTTCCATAGCCCCCACCGCCAAATTTTTGGTTCTTGAGAATGTCAGTAAAAGTCCTAGGGTTCACGTCTGCCTTAGAAAGTGGGTGTGTTTGAGTGTCCTTATCAACTGCATGATTCCAGTTATCACATTAATATTCTCAATGGCTGAAAATATTCATGCATGCCAACTTTATCTGTGGCGTGTTCTAGAGACTAAAAGTGATTACAGAGGATCAGGACTGAATGCAGGCCCAGGCTTTCTGGGGACACTTGCCCCGCTCTGGTCATTTGTGCCAATACTAGTGGGAGCTGTTTGTCCTTCCTGTGTGTTTCCTTGAGTACAGTATTTCAGCCAAAAATCAAGGGAAGTTTTCTTCAGAATTGTACAAGTGCTTCTTTGAGAGCTGTTATAATAGCTAAAGTGGTCCAAGTCCAAAAATGGGTTTGGAGCAGAAAAGAGCTTCTCTTGAACAGTGTGTTCAAAAATGTGTTTTTAATTATAAGATTGACCACCTGCATCTTCTATGCTGTCTTGGAGGCTGAATAGGAACTGATGGGTCAATGGGAAGATGACCAGGGAAAGGAAGACAAGGGAGAGACAAACTTCAGAGTATCAGCATACTCTATAGTCTGAAGAAAGACAGGGACTGAAAGATTTATAGGAGTATGCAAGTGTGTGTGTGTGTGTGTGTGTGTGTGTGTGTGAGATGGGAGATGGGATCTGGTGGGAGTTTTAAGGTATAGAATTAAAAAGACAGCTGGCTGCAAAGAATGTTTTAATGTCAAATGGGGAAATTTGAATATAACTTTTATATTCGCCAATATAAGAGAGTTGTGACATTTGTTAAGTGTGATATTATTTTGCACATGTAGGAATAGTCTCTTTTTTAAAGAAATGTTCTAGTCCTTTTACTTTTTTTTTTTTTAATGTAAGGTTTTTTAGGGGTAGAATTTCATATTTGTAACATATTTAAAAATACTTGAACATAAAAATAGTAATCAAAAGAAGTTAGGGGCTTCCCTGGTGGCGCAGGGGTTGGGAGTCCGCCTGCCGATGCAGGGAACACGGGTTCGTGCCCCGGTCCGGGAAGATCCCACATGCCACGGAGCGGCTGGGCCCGTGAGGCTCCGGACGCGCTGAGCACAGGCTCCGGACGCGCTGAGCCTGCGCGTCCGGAGCCTGTGCTCCGCAACGGGAGAGGCCACAACAGTGAGAGGCCCGCGTACCGCCATAAAAAAAGGAAGTTAGGATAGAAAAGGGGTTTAATAAAATAGATGTTAATCATTAAAATATAGGTAACTGTAACATAACGTTATAACAATACGTGGATATACAAACCAGAATTGTTAAGCATCTTAGTAAAATACTTTTTGAACAGAAGAGTTTACAGTAAGAGACAGCCAGCTGGTAAAGGAGTTAGCAGGGTATATGATCTTTAAGTACGAGGGTTGGTGTCTACCTTTTTCTCTGTAACTTCTCCTTGTACAAAGCAGTACTCAAAATGGCAAATGTCTATGGATGAATGGATGAAGTTGTGCAAGACTATTCTAACTTTGGACACCTTTAGCCTGCAACCACATCTGATAGGATTTTTCAGACATCTTTTCCCATCTCCTTTCACGATGTCAGTTGTAGTTGAATTTTCAAAGCTCTTCACCTCTGACAGCAAAATCAGTGATGCTGCTGAGCCCCAAGGGAGCATCTTCCTCCTGGTGTTAGTCAGTAGAAATGTAGGTCAGGATTCTATGCGTAGAATTATTGATAGTAAAGGCTCTTCTCTGTTTTTGCTTCTTATGCATCTCTGGAAAGTACATATCATGCATTAATGATAGTGCTTGTTAATAATAATTGCACTAAGCCTCTTATTTTAGTTAAATCTAGCATATAAAATTTTAATGACGTATAGTTGATTTACAATGTTGTGTTTGCTTCAGGGGTACAGCAAAGTGATTCAGTTACATATATATATTCAGTTATGTATACATAGATATATTCTTTTTCAGATTCTTTTCCATTATAGGTTATTACAGGATATTGAATATAGCTTCCTATGCTATACAGTAGGTCCTTGTTGTTTATTTAGTTTATACAGAGTTCTGTGTAGGCATATAATGTTTTTTACCTGAAGAAAAATAAACAAAAGGATGGCATTTAACTGACTAAAGTCTCTGTCCTTCAGTCATACTACGAAGAGTTTAATCTCTCTTTGTATTCATTCATTCATTCATTCATTCCACAAATATTTCCTGACTACCTAGTGTTCAAGTCCAATACTATATTCTGGAGAAAAAAGAAAAGTAGCAGCTGACGTGGTCATTGCTTTCATGGAACTTAACGTCTAGAAAGTGATTCTGTGGCCAAAATGCAAGATATAATTTGTAACACTTCTGACCCCTTGCCTCACCCCCATATTTTTGGTTAGCTTGAACCTTGTATTTTTAAACATGGGAAGTGTTTCTATTGATGTTAATTCATTTTTCCACCCCCCAGTTTCTGGCTCTTTATCAGAGTGGAGGAGCTAGAGAATCACAAGATAGACTGCAGCTGCCCTGTTTCTCGGCCCTGCTGGAAGTGGAAGTTCTGGGAAGAGCCCAAGGAAGTTGGTCTTTGTAAGCCTTTCTAATCTGGCTTTCCAGAAGAAAGAGATTTATTTGACCATGGGACTAATTCTTCTCTCCAAGATGAGCTGAAAGCTTTAGAGCCCTGCATTAAAAAAGTATCAGTACTTACAAATGAACTTATTTACAAAACAGAAATAGACTCACAGACATAGAAAACAAGTTTATGGTTATCAAAGAGGAAAAGGAGGGAGGGATAAATTAGGAGTTTGGGATTAACAGATACACACTACTGTATATAAAATAGACAACAAACAAGGACCTACTGTATAGCACAGGGAACTATACTCAATATCTTGTAATAACCTATCATGGAAGAGAATGTAAGGAAGAATATATATATGTATAACTGAATCACTTTGCAGTAAACCTGAAACTAACACAACATTGCATATAAACTATATTTCACTAACAAAATAAATAAAGAATACAATATTGGAAAGACAAAAAAAGTACCAGTACAGAGAGGATTAATTAAAAATCCTACATTTTTCCATTATTATTTAATTTTCAGACAGTATGAACTCCCCTGAACCATAATGCCTATCTTTACTGTTATAGGCAAAAGCATGTTTCTTTGGAAAATCAGGATTTTAAGTACACAGTACATCATTACACTTGATACTCCAGCCTCATTTGTATTATCATCCTCTGTTGTCCCTCTTTGTAGAGTTCAGCTCCACGGGACTCCTCCAGGCAGGTCTGGGTGGTTACATTCTCAAGGATCTGCCTCACAGTTGTTGCTGTTATAAGCTTGATACAATCAGAGGCCCATTTCATTTTCTACAGGCCCAGTATATACATGGATACTGAGGAGCTGTACACATGCTAAGGCCTCCCTCATGCCTTTTTCTGAAGGTGTGCAGTTTCATAACTTTACAGTTACATGATTTTATATATATATATATATATACATATATATTTTTTTGGCCGCGCTGTGCCACATGTGGGATCTTTGTTCCCCAACCAGGGATTGAAAATGCACCCTTAGGAGTGAGAGCTCGGAGTCCTAACCACTGGACCGCCAGGGAATTCCCTACATGACTGTATATTATACATGCACATCCATACAATGAGATGGAATACAGCAATAAAAATGATGTTCTATAAATATGTATATCTTTCCTGGACACAGTGATCAGAGTTACATTCAATTTTTCTTATGCATTTGTATCAGCGTAATATTGTTTTTGGATCCTCTAAGTTGTCAGGAAATTCTACAAGAGTTTTAGTAGTACTGAGGTCACAGACGGCTTTGGAAATTTAGTACAGGGAGGTGGAGGAGGCTATTCCTTTACTGACCATGTGGTAAAGTTACCTTATTGAGAAATTTTAATCAAGTGTCAAAATGCAAGAGGTTTACTTTCTGTCCTGAGTTTTACAGAGTAAAATGTGTCAATATGCATCAATATGCATATGTTTATTTACCGATAGTTCTAATTAAGATTATATTAAATACTGACAAAAGAAATTACATCAGTTAGCTCTATGTGGGCATGGAGAAAAATTATTATTCAAATTACATTTTATACATCATTATTCATATTTCACCTTAATTCTTTCCTTTTTCAATCCTTGATTTTTATGCCCAGTCAAAGTTTTTTAAGACAGTTCATTTGAGGCTAGAAGATAATATCAAAGGATTGAAACTCTCAATTTTTTTTTCATTTTTCACTTTTATTTATTTTTTTAAAGTGAGAGATAGCTAGAAATGGAGGCAGAGAGATGGGGGGAGAGAGATGTAGGAGGTGCTGAGAAGACGAAAGATGGAGGAAACAAGATGACTCATGTCAAGAGTAAGAGAAAACATGCAGTCTTTTTCTTATGGGGGTTTGGGTGGGCTTCCTTCTGACCCTAGATTGATCTTATTCATATTTTCATTGAAATTATAATTTGGAAAGGATAAAAATGCACGTCTGAAACAGAAACTTTTCTTTCTTGAGTCCACTAGGGGCTGAGACCCAGCTATTATACCAGATAGCTCACCCAGATGAGCAGGTAGTCTCTTAAATAGTATATTGAGGACTTGACTTCTCTCTACATTAGATTTAAACTTATACATTATGACTCAGATGGCCAGAAAATTAGTGTTCCTTCACTTCCCCCAAAATAAACTTGACTTGCTCACAGTCCTTATTTCTGCTCTGTAAGAGAAATGAGTGTTCACACTTAGGGGTAACTCAGTCTCTCTGTTTACAGCAGTCTCTTTCAGGTCAATACAACATTTCATCCTCCCATCAGTTGAACTTCAAGCTCCCAGGCAGAGCTGGTTCCCTCTCAAGGTGTCAGCCTTCCTTCTCCCAAGGTGGTACCTGGGTGAGAAGAGAAGCTTCACAGGAGCGCAGTTGAGGAGAGAGGTGTCTCTGCCTATTGTTATTTTGTCCTCTCTGGCCTCTGCCGAGGTATTGAATCCTGCTGTAGCTCTAAGCCTCGACCTCTGCTCCCAATACATCTGCTGCTGATGTGTGCCATTCTCTCCTTTCCCCAGATCCAGCAGAGAAAATATGTGCAATGACATAAATAATTTGGGGAAAGAAAAAAAAAAAAAGGACATAAAGTTTCCAAATTTTATCTTACCACAACTCATTTGGGTTAGTTTTTTCCTTCCACAAAAGAAGTGTTTTACAGAGAAAAGATGGCTACTATATTGAGGGGATGATAGAAACATGACCCTATTATTAGCTCCTTTAAATAGTTCCTAACACACAAATGCTAGTATTTCCTTCTATGACTAAATGCAACAGTCCGTTTTATTTCCTACCCAAAAAGTTCTGTAAAGCATTTAAAATTGTTTATAATTATACTCATTATTATGTAAAAATGCATTAAGTATCCATTAATTTATTCTCAATAGTATTTATTGAGACTTTACTATGTCCCCAGTTACTTGAGGAAGTTAAGATATATTTGATTCCACCCTTACTAAGTTCAAGTGTATTGGCAGAAAAGAGTAGTTTAAAAAGCTTTTAGAATCAAATATAATGACTGTTATAAAAGGGGAGATAAGTGAGTTGGCCATAGCATTAGGCAAGGGGAGTGGGATTTTGTTTGAAACTGGAAGGACATATAAGAGTAAATCTCTCTACAACGAAGAGAGAATAGCATGTGAGAGGCCTTGAGATTGGAAAGACCATACTCTAAGAGAAACCAATTGTGCCTCATTACCACAAATGAATAGTTGTGGCCCAAAATGAGACTAGATGGGCAGCACTGGACCTTAAGGGGCATGTTTGGAATTTTGGAATTAATCCCAGAAGTATTGGGAAGCTATCTGTTGGTTTTAAGTTAGGTGTTTATTAAAACCAACAATCTGGCTGGAAAATGTACTGCAGGGAGCCCTGTGTGGCTATGGGAGATGAGCCGTCCAGGTGACAGCTGGTGACAGGAGACAAAAAAAAAGAATAGATTCAGGAGACACTGAGAAAGTAAACTTAACAAGACCTGGTGACAGATGGAGAGTGATGGAAAAGGAAGAGAGTCCATGATGACTCCCTATTTCTCCTTCCAGTAGATGGTGCACCATTGAAGAGGATATGGGGCAATGAAGAAAGGGATCAAGTTCAGGGTGAGTTCCATTATGGATATATTCATTTGGAGGAGTCTGTGGGGTCTTTACAGGGTTATTTCCAGGAGACGGTTGACTATATAGAACTGGCACTCAATAAAAAAAGCAGATTTGGAAGTGATTGTTGAAACCATCCAATATACTTGGTAATTAAAGCACTGGGAGCAGGCATGGCGGCATAGGAAGTAAATATAAAACTAGAAGAGGACTAAAATCAAGACCTGAGGAAACATGACACTTAGGAAAAGATAAAGGAGAGGGTTACGATAAAAAGGAGACTTTGGGAAGAAAAGGCCAAAATGGGTAGAAGAAAAGCGTCAGAGAAGCCAAAGAAAGAGAGTGTTTGGAAAAAGAAAGAGTGGTCAAAATTGTCCAATGTTGTTAAGTCAAATAATATAACTTTCTAAAAATGACCATTGACAAATTTGATAAGAAGAATTTTGGTGGCGTGCTAGGGCCAGGAGAGCTTTTAGATTGACATAAAATGAAGAAATGGAGTGGGGAAGGGAGTGGGAAAACGTATGCTGAGTATTGCTACTTATTCAAAAAACCTGTCTGGTATTTACATTTGTTCCCATGGCTTGAAATGCCTGCCATGGATGAAAGAATCCAAGCTCTTATAAAAGAGATAATTTTACAGTTAGTTCAGTAAAGCCCACAACTCAGAGTGCTGAAGTAGGCTGAATTTGTAGAGATCATTTCTTTGAGTATAACCAGAGAAAAATCTGGACAAACATTGGGTTTGTCTTCCTGTTCGGCTTCACTGCTTGAGTAATCTGAGGGCCTGTGAGGGCGCTGCTTTAACCCCAACTGTACTAGCTGTGCTCCAACTTTGTGGCAAGAGTATCTGTCAGCCAGCCTTAGAGATGGCAGCTGCTGAAGCATCCGTCCAGCTGAGATGTCGAGTAAGTCCTGCTCTTTTATGGGCATAATGGCAGCCCTCCTGGCACTGCCCGGAACTTTTATTTCATTGTTATTTCAGCAAGAGGAATAAAATTTGAAGTAGGATAAGTTTCCCAAGTAGAAACCAAGCCCGCTTTGGGTCTGTAATTAGGGTAGACTTCTTACTGAGAGTGTGGCCACTTAAAATAATTTCTGAAACAAGGTTGGAATAAATAGAATAAACAAATACAGATAGTCCAGAACTGCCTTGACTATATCAAAAGAAGTATAGGATTTGTTTTCGTTTTTTAAATAGTCTCCTAATGCCTAACTTATTTCAGAGTAATGGTTCAGAATACTGGCGTCCAAATCAAAAAATTATCACATGTAAATTAATCTGAATGCCATAGGGACTTTTTACAAGTGGCCTTTTGCACATGTGAAATACCGCCTTTGTTTTTACACTTGTAACAGCCTTTTTGAATTAGATGGCAAGCCAACCCTTTTTTCTTGGGGCAGCATCACCATTCGGTTGGCTCCAGAAAACTGCAGTGGTTCAGTTAGACACCCACACTTCTCACCGAATAGTCGTCCTCTAAAAACAATGAGGCAATTCATTGCCCAAGTGTCCTTCAGGGACAGAAAACACCAGTCCCAAGCTGAAATCTTCAAATAAGAGAGCCTTTCAATGTTTGTCTAAAACTCTCTTACCCACCCACAAAAAGAACAGAGACCATTTACCGCTAGGGGAGTGGACTGGAACAGAAGACAGAGAGAAGGGAAAGCAGAAAACTGATACTTGTTTATCTGATTCTTCAAACTGAACTCTAAAGCCAGTATTAATCATGGGCAGAAGTGTGTCTTGTTCAAACAGCACAGATGCTGGCTGGCTGTGGGGCTCTGGGCTATATCTGAATGGAGCTGAGGGAAGTCTCTGGGTGCCACCTCTTCGTGCCTTATCATGTTCAAAGTGGATTAACCTTACAGAGCAGGGATCTGTTTCTGTAACAAGTCATGACGGCTGACTGTGCACTTTCTGCCCCACAAGAAGGAAGGTATTACTGCCATTGAATTTAAGCCTTGATGACTCAGCATACTGCACTTTATTCCTAGCAACTGGGAAGAGAAAAATTCAGCATCCAGACATTTTTTTGTGGGGCAGGGACTGTGGGCCCCTGGAACAAGTCATAAACATTTTCGAAGTACTCTCTTCTATTTAGTCCTGAATCTTAGTTTATGCTTCAGTACTCTAGCTTATTATTATTGCCTACTATGTGCTTGTTTTTTCCACCAGATGGTGAGCTTCTCAAGTAAAAGACTGTATTTTCTTGTGTGTGATCCTCCATCTTACCCCCAACGCTGGGTATCCCAGTGTTTGGAACTCTACAGGTACTTATTTAATAATTGCTGAGTGAGTGAATATTTGAAAACCCCTCCTGCTAGCAGGAACAAGTTGATAGCTACCCCTAAATGGATGTTAATAATCTGGAAATACCATTTTTTTTCCTGCTTGCCAACTGACACAAACTATTTCCTGAGGTCAGACAGGAAAGGTAATCTTGTCATTATTACAATGACTATATATTGATGAAAAAGCCATACTTTTGTACTTCCTCAGTCCAAGTACATCGCGTTCATTTGTTGCTTTTCAACCAATAGTCCTGAGATATGTTCTTACTCTAGAATATCAAAGCAGGAAGGTCTTGCTAGGAAGGTTTCCTAATCCAATTTATTATACCTGTGAGAAAACTGAGACCTACACAAGTGAGATGACTGGCCCAGAGTCTCTTTGTTACAAAGCCAAGGCTAGGATTCAGGTCTCTCTCTTCCAGTGACTGTGACACCAGGGGCCAACCTTTTCATTTACAAATCAATAACAAGCACTGAAGCATTAAATCCCTCACCCCATAATCCATATACTGCAAGTCAGGACAGAGCAGGGCTGGGAAAACAGAATATGAGTTTCTAGTGTAACGGAAAGTGGGGTCCGGCTGATCGACGCTCAAAAGCCATTAAAGAAGCAAGGCTGGTGGAAAGGAAAGTTTGCTTTTTTTTTTTAAAGTCTTCTATTTATTTATTTATTTACTTTTGGCTGCGTTGGGTCTTCGTGCTGCACACGGGCTTTCTCTAGTTGTGGCGAGCAGGGACTACTCTTCATTGCAGCGCACAGACTTCTCATTGCGGTGGCTTCTCTTGTTGCGGAGCACGGGCTCTAGGCACGCGGGCTTCAGTAGTTGTGGTGCATGGGCTCAGTAGTTGTGGCTCATGGACTCTAGAGGGAAGGCTGAGTAGTTGTGGTGCACGGGCTTAGTTGCTCCACGGCATGTGGGATCTTCCCGGACCAGGGCTCGAACCTGTGTCCCCTGCAATGACAGGCGGATTCTTAACCACTGCGCCACTAGGGAAGTCCTGGAAAGTTTGCTTTAGTTTGGATACCAGCAACCGGGAGAAGGACGGGCTCCTGTTCAAAGGCAGACTCCTCCCCCACCCCCCATCCCTGCTACTGACAACCAGCAGGCAAGAGCTTTTATAGACAGAGGGAGGGGGGTTACATGCAGGAACAGAACAGTCAGCTCTGATAGTCATCTTGAAATTGGTCATGCGGTGGTCTGACCTGCGTTGTCTTGATTATTTTAAGTACAGTTCATCTCCAGTTCCAGGCTTGGTTTTTTCCCATTTCCTTGAGGGCAGTTCTCGGAATTCTGACAGCTTAAGTCATGGCTACAGCCTGGTCATCATGTAGTTAACTTCTTCCACCTGGTGTGGGTTTCCGTTTCTACAAGACAGCTCACAGGATATGGCTCAGAATATTATCTATAGCCCTTGAGAAGGAGTTAAAGGTCCTTGACTTTGCTTACTGACTAAACTATTATTGTTTTGTCCTGTCTAACTGCTTTTCCTCTGCTTTTGTATTTTTTCACTTTTCTGATTAAACTTATTCTTTGACTAAAGTTTTTCCACAGACAAAAGGCAGATGGAGGACATGGAGGGGAAGGACGATAAGGTCCTGCTCCGTTTCACTAGTTGTAGTGAGGATTTCTAAATTTTCCCCATAACTTCTATGAATGGTATATGCACACATACTCTGTCTGTGGTTCCCATAATGAATTAGGGAAGTGTGGAATATCACAATTTGGAGAGATCTTAGATCCCACTGAGCTGAACCCTTCCTTGGTCTTGGCTATTACACCTCCAGTGACTGGGAATTCATATGCACAACTTTCTGTTCTTAGCATATTGTTGAACAGATCTAACAATTAGAAAGTTCATTCTTTACACCAAACCTACATCTATGCAACTTTCCCTCACTGGCTCAACTTGTATCCTCTGGGGCTAGGGTCTAAGAACAGATCTAAGCCCTCTTGAGTATGCCAGGACAACCACTATATGAACAAATGTCATTGTCTCTAATCTCTCTTTCAGAATAAATATCTGTCTACTATATTCTTATTGTCATAGGAACTGTATGATCCAATAGTAGATGCATAAAGAATAACTTTTAACTAGCTAGAAAATAACCTAGAAAACAAAATGATGCAAAAACATACAAAATGGTAACAATTCACAAATTAAATAAATACAAAATGACATGAAAAGTAATTTAAAAAACCCAATTTATGTTTATAATAAAGGTAATCAATTCCCAAAACAAAGATAAGCACCCTGGGAGTAAAAGTGAGGGGAGTAGAGAGAGTTTGAGATGAAGAATTTCTGCACAGCTTGCTCATCTAAAACCGTTAAGCAACCCATTAGTGATAGCAATAGTTTTCATGTCTCTGAAGTATAAGATTCTAGCATAAAAACTAGAATTGAAAAACCTACAGAGAACTTTGGCCTCTTCAAGTACGACTCAAAGCCATTTTGTGTGTGAGGTGGCTACCACATTGCATTATTTGTTTCAGAAAATTATGAGATAAAAAAGTTTAGGATGACTGCAAAGAGTTGAGGAAGTAATCAAAGGATTGACCACATTTATGTCTGAAGCACTGAAAATTGAATGTTTGCTAACATCTCCAGTTTCCTGTGGTTTCAGGGACAGAACCAATAAGTCTCAATGTCCATCTTTAGTTAGCCTCCTACTCATGTTTTTAAGAAAACAAAAGTGCCTGTAAACTAGAATTAGAACAAGAGAGTAGAGAAGTTCATTCAAATTTTGCTGAGTGTGCAAGTTGAGGGTTGGGCAACAGCCAACAGAACAAATCTGTAAAGCAGAGTAAGGCATTAGGGAACTCCTTTGAACTTTGGGAGAGAAAATAAAGTATAAAAAGAACTCTGAGAAAGGTAATTGTGATCTTTCCTAAATTGTGGACTTCTGTAACTGTGCACAGAGCTTTTACAAAGATTTCTTCATCCAACCCACCTTCCCCAGAGTCCAAATATATGATAGTACAAGAAGCATTATTTGAATATGTTTTTGATTGAAAAATACAATTAAAGTAACATGAAGAGATAATATTGTTTTTCAGTAGGTAAAAGATACATTGGATCAGTGCTCCCTTTGGGACTTCTCTTCAATAGGAAGATTGCTGTTTCCAGGCAGTCTGGTTACCACTCCTGATGACATTCTTTCGAACAAAAATGTTCCATTTCCTCCTTTTTCCTTCTCTCCTCCTAGTGTTTTGGACTCTTTATTTATTTTAACTCGATTTTAACTCATGAAAAAATAAATGATGAGGCTCACTCTAAATCAGATTCTGGGGTAAGGTAAAGAATGTACCTGCTTACTTCCTGAAAGTCTATATGTGAAAAGAGTCAAGCCAGCATCTTACGCATACAGTTCCCATAATGGTATTCTTCATTTGAGGGAAAATGCCAAAGACCACAGTCTCACATTTTAACTTACTTGTAGAATATATTCTTTCACGTTTATACACTGTGTAAATAGCAAATCTATTGTCTGTACTAAGACTGTTTTTCTATTTATTTTTTAGTGGAATTTATTTCTTATAGCATTTTTAGGTTCACAGAAAAATTGGGTGGAAAGTACAGAGTTCCCATATACTCCCTGTCCCCACACAGGCACAACTTCCCACACTATCAATATCCCACACCAGAGTGAGATATTTATTACAGACAATGAACCAATATTGAAACATTACTTTTCTTTATTTTTAAGCTGTGCCATGACACTGAACACATTTGGTGAGACTCCTAAATCAGGCTATGGAAATAAAGTCTGATTGTATTAGTTAGTTAAGTTTTACATTCCAAAGTGTTCAATGGTTTGCTTATCTTTATTAAAATAAAATTGATGATTAACAGCAAACATCTAATAGTGTTGAAGTCTGTTGCTCAGGTAGTTCTGATTTTTCATTTCTTATCAAATGTCACTGAAGCATCCTGAACTGTCAGCTCAGATTCCTTCCAGGAAAACAGAAAGGTTGTGTCAAGTTTGACACCTTTGAGAAAAGGAATGTACACGGCTGCTCACATTGTCTGGATTTTGTGACTTTGTCATATTCTTTTGTTTATTTGTTTTGTTTGTTTTTTTCTTGCAGATTTTTTTTAACATCTTTATTGGAGTATAATTGCTCTACAATGGTGTGTTACTTTCTGCTTTATAAAAAAGTGAATCAGCTATACATATACATATATCTCCATATCTCCTCCCTCTTGCATCTCCCTCCCACCCTCCCTATCCCACCGCTCTAGGTGGTCACAAAGCACCGAGCTGATCTCCCTGTGCTATGTGGCTGCTTCCCACTAGCTATCTATTTTACATTTGGTAGTGTATATATGTCAGTGCCACTCTCTCACTTCTTCCCAACTTACCCTTCCCCATCCCCGTGTCCTCAAGTCCATTCTCTACATCTGCATCTTTATTCCTGTCCTGCCCCTAGGTTCTTCAGAACCATTTCTTTATTTTTTTTTTTTTTGGATTCCTAATATATGTGTTAGCATATGGTATTTGTTTTGCCCTTTCTGACTTACTTCACTCTGTATGACAGACTCTAGGTCCAACCACCTCACTACAAATAACTTAATTTCATTTCTTTTTATGTCTGAGTAATATTCCACTGTATATATGTACCACATCTTCTTTATTCATCCATCTGTTGACGGACAGTTAGGTTGCTTACATGTCCTGGCTATTGTAAGTAGAGTTGCAGTGAACATTATGGTACATGACTCTTTTTGAATTATGGTTTTCTCGGGGTATGTGCCCAGTAGTGGGATTGCTGGGTCGTATGGTAGTTCTATTTTTAATTTGTTGAGGAACTGCCATACTGTTCTCCATAATGGCTGTATCAATTTACATTCCCACTAAGAGTGCAAGAGTGTTGCCATTTCTTCACACCCTTTCCGGCATTTATTGTTTGTAGATTTTTTGATCATGGTCATTCTGACCGGTGTGAGGTGATATCTCATTGTAGTTTTGATTTGCATTTCTCTAATGATTAGTGATGTTGAGCACCGTTTCATGTGTTTGTTGGTAATCTGTACATCTTCTTGGGAGAAATGTCTATTTAGGTCTTCTGCCCATTTTTGGATTGGGTTGTTTGTTTTTATTGATATTGAGCTGCAGGAGCTGCTTGTAAATTTTGGATATTAATCCTTTGTCAGTTGCTTCATTTGCGAATATTTTCTCCCATTCTGAGTGTTGTCTTTTCGTCTTGTTTATGGTTTTGTTTGCAAAACAAATCTTTGGGTACAAAAGATTTTGTTTCATTAAGTTCCATTTGTTTATTTTTGGTTTTATTTCCATTTCTCTAGGAGGTGGGTCAAAAAGGATCTTGCTGTCATTATGTCATAGAGTCTTCTGCCTATGTTTTCCTCTAAGAGATTTATAGTGTCTGGCCTTACATTTAGGTCTTTAATCCCTTTTGAGTTTATTTTTGTGTATGGTGTTAGGGAGTGTTCTAATTTCACTCTTTTAAATGTAGCTATCCAATTTTCCCAGCACCACTTATTGAAGAGGCTGTCTTTTCTCCATTGTATATTCTTGCCTCCTTTATCAAAAATAAGGTGACCATACGTGCGTGGGTTTACCTCTGAGCCTTCTATCCTGTTCCATTGATGTATATTTCTGTTTTTGTGCCAGTACCATATTGTCTTGATTACTGTAGCTTTGTAGTATAGTCTGAAGTCTGGGAGCCTGCTTCCTCCAGCTCAGTTTTTCTTTCTCAAGATTGCTTCAGTTATTCAGGGTCTTTAGTGTTTCCATACAAATGGTGAAATTTTTGTTCTAATTCTGTGAAAAATGCCATTGGTAATTTGATAGGGATGACATTGAATCTGTAGATTGCTTTGGGTAGTATAGTCATTTTCACAGTGTTGATTCTTCCAATCCGAGAACATGGAATATCTCTCCATCTGTTTGTATCATCTTTAATTTCTTTCATCAATGTCTTATAGTTTTTGGCATACAGGTTTTTGTCTCCTTAGGTAGGATTATTCCTAGATATTTTATTCTTTTTGTTGCAGTGGTAAATGGGAGTGTTTCCTTGATTTCTCTGTCAGACTTTTCATCATTAGTGTATAGGAATGCAAGAGATTTCTGTGCATTAATGTTATGTCCTGCTACCTTACCAAATTCATTGATTAGCTCTAGTAGTTTTCTGGTAGCATTTTTGGATTCTTTATGTATAGTATCATGTCACCTGCAAACAGTGACAGTTTTACTTCTTTTTTGATTTGGATTCCTTTTATTTCTTTTTCATCTCTGATTGCTGTGGATAAAACTTCCAAAACTATGTTGAATAATAATGGTGAGAGTGGACAATACTGTCTTGTTCCTGATCTTAGAGGAAATGGTTTCAGTTTTTCACCATTGAGAATGATCCTAGCTGTGGGATTGTTATATATGGCCTTTATTATCTTGAGGTAGGTCCCTCTAGGTCTACTTTCTGGAGAGTTTTTATCATAAGTAGGTATTGAATTTTGTTGAACATTTTCTCTGCTTCTATTGAGATGATCATATGTTTTTTATTCTTCAATTTGTCAATATGGTGTAGCACATTGATTGATTTGCATATATTGAAGAATATTTGCATTCCTGGGATAAACCCCACGTGATCATGATGTATGATCCTCTTAATGTGCTGTTGGATTCTGTTTGCTAGTATTTTGTTGAGGATTTTTGCATCTATGTTCATCAGTGATATTGGCCTGTAGTTTTGTTTCTTTGTGACATCTTTGTCTGGTTTTGGTATCAGGGTGATGCTGGCCTTGTAAAATGAGTTTGGGAGTGTTCCTCTCTCTGCTATATTTTGGAGGAGTTTGAGAAGGATGGGTGTTAGCTCTTCTCTAAATGTTTGATCGAATTCTCCTGTGAAGCCATCTGGTCCTGGACTTTTGTTTGTTGGAAGATTTTTAATCACAGTCTCAATTTCAGTGCTTGTGATTGGTCTGATCATATTTTCTCTTTCTTCCTGGTTCATTCTCAGAAGGTTGTGCTTTTTCAAGGATTGGTCCATTTCTTGGCATAGGTGGCCCATTTTATTGGCATAGAGTTGCTTGTAGTAATCTCTCATGATCCTTTGTATTTCTGCAGTGGCAGTTGTTACTCCTCCTTTCTAATTCTGTCGATTTAAGTCTTCTACTGTTTTTTCTTGATGAGTCTGGCTAATGGTTTATTAATTTTGCTTATCTTCTCAAAGAACCAGGTTTTAGTTTTACTGATCTTTGCTATCATTTCCTTCATTTCTGTTTCATTTATTCCTGATCTGATCTTTATGATTTCTTTCCTTCTGCTAACTTTGGGGGTTTTTTTGTTCTTCTTTCTCTAACTGCATTAGGTGCAATGTTAAGTTGTTTATTTGAGAGGTTTCTTGTTTCTCGAGGTAGGAGAAACTATAAACTTTCCTCTTAGAACTGCTTTTGCTGCATCTCATAGTTTTTGGGTCTTCATGTTTTCATTGTCATTTGTTTCTAGGTAATTTTTGATTTCCTCTTTGATTTCTTCAGTGATCTCTTGGTTATTTAGTAGTGTATTGTTTAGCCTCTATGTGTTTGTTTTTTTTACCGATTTTTTCCTGTAATTGATGTCTAGTCTCATAAAGTTGTGGTCAGAAAAGATACTTGATATGATTTCAATTTTCTTAAATTTACCAAGGCTTGACTTGTTATCCAAGATATGATCTATCCTGGAAAATGTTCCATGGGCACTTGAGAAGATAGTGTATTCTATTGTTTTTGGATGGAATGTCCTATAAATATGAATTATATCTATCTTGTTTAATGTATCATTTAAAGCTTGTGTTTCCTTATTTATTTTCATTTTGGATGATCTGTCCATTGGTGTAAGTGGGGTGTTAACAACCCCTACTTTTATAGTGTTACTGTCGATTTCCCCTTTTATGGCTGCTAGCATTTGCCTTATGTATTGAGGTGCTCCTGTGTTGGGTGCATAAATATTTACAGTTGTCATATCTTCTTCTTGGATTGATCCCTTGATCATTATGTAGTGTCCTTCTTTCTCTCTTGTAATAGTCTTTATTTTAAAGTCTATTTTGTCTGATATGAGAATTGCTACTCCAGCTTTCTTGTGATTTCCATTTGCATGGAATATCTTTTTCCATCCCCTCACTTTCGGTCTGTATGTGTCCCTTGGTCTGAAGTGAGTCTCTTGTAGACAGCATACATATGGGTCTTGTTTTTGTATCCATTC
>RJWK010028713.1:0-25659 GCA_004363435.1 Platanista minor | reverse complement strand
TTTGCGGTACACGGGCCTCTCACTGTTGTGGCCTCTCCCGCTGCGGAGCACAGGCTCCGGATGCGCAGGCTCAGCGGCCGTGGCGCATGGGCCCAGCCACTCCGCGGCATGTGGGATCTTCCCGGACCGGGGCACGAACCCGTGTCCCCTGCATCGGCAGGCGGACTCTCAAGCACTGCGCCACCAGGGAAGCCCTATGTGCTTCTTTTTATTTATTCATTCTCTCAACAAACATTTATAGGACCAGGCTGTGTTTTAGGTGCTAGGGGTACAAAATTAAGATGATATAATCCTTGCCATTTGGAACCTTACAGTGTTAAAAGAAATAATTTTTTCGCAAAAGAATAATGTAACGAACACTTCTATACCCATTACTTAGATTCAACTGTTGTTAACATTTTGTCATGTTAGCTTTCTTTTTTTTTTTCTTTTAATAACAGGTTTCCAACAGCACTTTATTTTTTGCTTTTCAACATCCTGTTCTGCAGCTTCCTTGGCCCTTTTTGCCCAGAGCCAAAGAGCCGGGCATTGGCACGGGCCATGCGGAGACTGGCGAAGGCCTTGAAGTTCTTCTCCTCTGTGATAACTCTGCCCTTCTCCTTCTTGTAGATGTTCTGTATGGGCATGACTGGTCCGGTCAGCTGGGTGGCCAATTTGAGCTTTGCAGCAGAGCTGTCTCTCTTCTTGGGGGCTGAGGGCTTCCTGCGGATCTTGCGCACCGGCTGGTTGAACCACGTGGCCACGCGCCGCTGCCAGTTCTTGTGGAAGTGGGGCTTCAGGATCATATCATTATGGCTGGGCGCCATGTCTGCAGCTGACTGGCCTGGGAAGCAGGGAGGACGGGGAGCGAGTTAGGGCCTGGGCGCGGCGGCCTGAGGGCGTGCGCACCCATGTTAGCTTTCTTGATCAGATGTTATGATACTTCACCCCTGAATACTTAAGCATGCATTTCTAGAAACAAGGATATTCTCTACATTCTATTAAAGAACGACAATAGCATTATCTCCCTGAAGAAAATTAATAATAATGCCCCAATGTCATCTAATACTCTATCCATTTCCCCAGTTGTCCCCCAAAAGTCTTTTATGGGGTTGTTTATAACCAAGAGCCAATGATGGTTCATGCTTTGCGTTTTGCTATGATGTCACCTTTAATGCAGAACAGATCTTTCACTATTTTATTTCTACAACAGTTGCTTTTTGATTAGGCTAGACCATTTGACTTATAAAATTTCCTCCCTTTTTAAATTGATTATTTCTGTGCGGTATTTTATAATATGTTCTTCTGTTCCTTTCCCACAAGCTAGAAGTTACATCTAAAAGCTTTTCTAGATTCAAGTTATACAATTTTAGCAAGAAAACTTAATAACTGATGCTCTGAACTTCATATTGCATCCTATCAGGAGAGGAAAAAAAAAAAACAACTAAGAAAATCTCATAAAAGTGAAAAGCAGCCATTTTAGAGAATATGGAAAATAAATACACACACACACACACACACACACACACACACACAATACACACACGAAGAAGCTGAAGAAAATAAAAATCACTTGTAATCCTACCATCCAGAGATTATTGCTTAACATTCTGGTGTATATCATACCAGGTCTTTCTCTAGGCATTTCTTTCTCTTTCTGTGTGTGCGTGTGCATGTGTGTGTGTGTGTATTTTTTTGTCTTGCAGTAATGGGAACAAATTATATATAATGCTTCATAATCTTTTTTTTCTACTTAATCTATGGTGAACATGTTTCTACTATAATAAATAAATAAATAGCTACATAATTATTTTGAATATACTGCCTTAAATGGAACAACTTGTAGGGTAAGAATCTGAGTCTGGTTTTGAACATGTTGAGTTGGAGTGCTTGTGAGGAAGATATACTAAGTAGTCCATTGGAAACACTGATCTTGAGTTCAAAATATAGGTCTGGGTTGAAACTGTGAATTTGGAAATCATCATATTATTGATTTTAATTGAAGTCTTGGGAATGAATGAGACTACCTGAGGAGAACAAGTAGAGAAGAGGCCCAAGGATCAGGCCCTGAGGAACTCCAACATTAAAAAATTGGGCAGAGGGAGCAAGATATGGCTAATGAGCTTGGAAAGGGAGGCCAATGTGGTAGGAGAAAACCAGGTTAGTATAGTTTCATGGCAGCCAAAAGGAGAGTGTTTCAGGAAGGAAAGAGTGGTTAACCACGTTACAGTTTCAGCTGTGTGCTGCTGAGAGGGGATCGCAGAAAACATGAATTAACGATGTTCCTTGGTTTCGACAACATAGGGGTGACCTTAGGGAGAGTAGTATCTGTGTAGGTGTGGTGAGGTCTGTTGTGGAAATCAACTGCATTGACAGGTGAATGGGAGTTCAGGAGTTAGAGAAAGCTATTACAGACAGTACGTTTAAGAAGTTTGTCTTTGAATGGGAGGAGAGAGAATTGGCAGGAGCTGGAGAGGGATTTGGGATTAAGGAAAGGTTTTTTTTGATGGTTATTTTTCTCTTAATTATACTTTTAATTTTGAAAGATATAAAAAGTCATAAAAAAGTGAAAAGGGTGATATGTCAAATAAACCCAGATTTGGCAATTATTAACATTTTGTTAGACTTTCATTTTTTTTCTTGTATATTAAAAAAATAAGGATTATGTTCAAGACCCATTTATTCCCTACTCTTGGTATCATCCCTTATCCCATAACCAGAGAAAAAGTTCATTTTGAACTGGTATGTATTCCGAGGAAGGTTTTAAAAATATATTAAAATTATCAACTGTTAAAAATTATAAAAGCATGTAAATGGTAAAAATAAATATAAATTGACAAAAGGGTGTATGATGAAAGATTGAATTTTTTTCTGTTTCCCACCTAGTCTCACTCCTCAGTGGTATGCATCGATAGCAGTTTCTTGTATATTTTTCAGGAAAGTTTTATGCGTATATGAACATATATGTTATAATGCTGGACATTTAGGTTGTTTTTAGTTTTTGTTATTTCAAAAAATGCTGCAACAACTGTTTCTGTACATCTTTATAAACTTGTTCTGTACATTTGTAAGATAAATTCCTGGAATTGAAATTGCTGAGTCAATGGGTTGTCCGTTGAAAATTTTAGTAAGTATTGTCAGATTGCCCTTCAGAGAAGTTGTATTAATTTACATTTCTATTTTCCGGCCAAAACTGGGTTTTACAAAACATCTTACTTTTTTTCTGGTGAAAATTATGTCTCATTTTAATTTGCATTTTTTGAGAAAGTTTGTCATCTTTTCATATTTTTTTGGCTATTTGTATTTCTTTCCTTGTGAACTGCCTGCATATATTTTTTGCCCATTTTTCTTTTGAATTGTTTGCTTTTTCATTTTTGATTTGTAAGAACTTTTTATATAGTTCCTTTTTTTTAAATGAAAGTTCTTTTTTTAAAATTTATTTAATTAATTATTTTTGGCTGCCTTGGGTCTTTGTTGCTGTGCATGGGCTTTCTCTGGTTGCGGTGTGCGGGGGCTACTCTTCATTGTGGTGCGTGGGCTTCTCATTGCGGTGGCTTCTCTTTGTTGCAGAGCACGGGCACTAGGCACGCGGGCTTCAGTAGTTGTGGCATGTGGGCTCAGTAGTTGTGGCTCGCGGGCTCTAGAGCGCAGGCTCAGTAGTTGTGGCTCACAGACTTAGGTGCTCTGCGGCATGTGGGATCTTCCCCGACCAGGGCTCAAACCTGTGTCCCCTGGATTAGCAGGTGGATTCTTAACCACTGCACTGCCAGGGAAGTCCCATAGCCAGTTGTTTTAACATTTATTGAAACATCCATCTTTTTCCCATAGATTTGAGAATGTCACCTTATCATATACTAAGTTTCCATATGTATTTAGAACTACTGTATTGTAACTTAGTATTGTTTTATAGATCTGTCTGTATATTTGATACCAGTACCAAGCTGTTTTAATACTACTGGTTACTGTAGTTTTGAGGTATATTTTAGTATCTGATTCCAAGGTAGTTTTTTGTTTTATTTTGCTTTTGAAACTGGATTAAATGGGGCATGTTAAATGCTGTTGAAAAAAGTCCAATTGAATAAAAGATCCTTTTGAAAAAAGAGGTAGGGATAATAACAATTTACTCAAACAGCTTCCTATTTGGAGAAATTTAAGTTGTCTCCAAAATTTTGCAATGTAAACAACACTATGATAAACATCCTTGTACATTAGTATTTGTGCCCTTGTGTGATTATTTACATAGGGTATATTTCTAAAAGTCTAATTATTGGGTCAAAGGAAATGCACATTTTAATTTTTTTTTTTTGGCTGCACTGGGTCTTTGTTGCTGCACGCAGGCTTTCTCTAGTTGTGGCGAGCGGGGGCTACTCTTCGTTGCAGTGCGCGAGCTTCTGATTGTGGTGGCTTCTCTTGTCGCCGAGCATGGGCTCTAGGCATGCAAGCTTCAGTAGTTGCAGCACACAGGCTCAGTAGTTGTGGCACATGGGCTCAGTAGTTGCAGCGTGTGGGCTTAGTTGCTCCGCAGCATGTGGGATCTTCCCGGACCAGGGATCGAACCCATGTCCCCTGCATTGGCAGGTGGATTCTTAACCACTGTGCCACCAGGGAAGTCCCAAAATGCACATTTTTAAAGCTATTGTATTTAAAATAGCTTTAAAATACAATACAATTGTATTGTATTAAAATACAATACAATTGTATTAAAATACAATTTGGCAATAGTGTATTGCCAAATTGCTCTTTGGAAAGATTGTAACATTTTATAGTTTTTTTGGTATTTGAGAATCCCTTTTTATACACTTATCAACATTTTTTTTTATATTTGCTAATATTAATAAGTTAAAAAGTGCCATCCCTTGTATTTATAATTTGCATGTCTTTGATTTCTAGTTGGTTGAACATATTTTCATACATTTACTGGCCATTTATCCTTTCCTTTGCCCATTTCAATTGTGGAATCTCAGTGCCTAGAAGGCTCCAAGGCCCAGGGTAACTCACCAGTATCAACATGCCAAGGTAATTCTCTTTGAAAGGACACAGCTTTGTTGGCATTTTTCATGCATCTTTGAGATTTCTTTAAAGTCAGAAATTTCAAAATTGAATTATGGTGTTCGGAAAAGAAGAGTAGGAAGCAGTGTCCTGTTCCTACCTTTACACATCATACTCTCTGTGGGCCCTGGGTACCATCCCAGCTGCTCTCTCTAAGGGATGGGCCTCATTGTAGTGACCATCTTTTTCTTACTGATTTAAACGTACATGGAGAGATAGAAGTAAATATATAAAGAGGTCTAAAGAGGTTAAATGAAGGGAACTCAGACTCTTCTTATTATAGCATGAGCAAAAAGGTGGAGTCATCAAAACATGGTACATTCAGGACTTCCCTGGTGTCTCAGTGGTTAAGAATCCACCTGCCAATGCAGGGGACACGGTTCGAGCCCTGGCCCGGGAAGATCCCACATGCCGCAGAGCGCCTAAGCCCGTGCACCACAACTACTGAGCCTGCGCTCTAAAGCCTGTGAGCCACAACTGCTGAGCCTGCATGCTACAACTGTTGAAGCTCTCGTGCCTAGAGCTCGTGCCCGCAACAAGAGAAGCAACTGCATTGAAGCCCACGTGTCACAAAATGAAGAGTAGCCCCCGCTCGCCGCAACTAGAGAAAGCCCACACGCAGCAACGCAAACCCAACACAGCCAAAAATTAATTAATTAATTAATTTAATTAATTTTTTTAAAAAACATGGTACTTTCAAGTCCAAATAGTTCAGTGTAATTAGAAAAACTGAGAGAAGTTTTAAAAGAGATTTTGAAAAAAGTGGGTAGCCTCCAGAGCCAAATCATTGCAGATTGTCTTGGTAAAATATCTCTAGAATTTCAAAACAAAACAAGCAAACAAAAACACCCCAACGCTTACTGAGCACATACCATTTGCCACGTGCTGGGGTGTATCTGCCCTTCAGGGATGTGTATTGGATGGAGAAAATATACTGTAATTAGACTCTTGGCTGGGGTTACCCCAGCTTTTTCCTCTTTCCCTCCTGCATAGCCCTGCCAAAATGCTTGTTCCAATTTTGAAGGAGAAATAATTAAAATGAAGTTGTTTATCCCCATCCTGGATTGATGGGTTTAGTTCCCAGTTTAGTAAACAAGGACGTTGAAGGACAGTTGGTTCTGGCGTATATAAAGGGAAGGCGTGTGTTGTGGGAGAAGTCAATACATGATTACGTTCTATAATTGTACTAACTGAAAGATTTTCAAAGCCTCCTTTTGAAATCATGGGGTTTTGTATCTTCTTCAACGAAAAGAGTTGCCTTTTCTCTCAGGAGGCTGCAATGTTAATACGACAGCGGGAAACCAGCTTAATGACACAAGCAGGGGAAAATATTCAGTTGAACTTAATGGAAATCAGAGGCTTTCAAACTTGTAAATTTTATAATGAAAACAACTGGCTAATTAAGCAGTTTAACCACTGGTAATCTGACCAAAAACCTTTCATTTAAGAGAGAAAAGGGTTAATTTAACAATAGTTTGAACCACCTTCTTAATTAACTAACTGCTCTAATTTAAATATAGGAATTGCCCCAAACTAAATTTGAAAATACCTCCTTGCCAAGGAATTCCAGTAGATTAGAGGCTGAGGCAAGCATTTGTGGCATTTTCACCTAAGATGTGTCATCATCTCAAAGATCACTTTTGTTTCTGCTACTTGAAACCACTGGTGGGTGATTGAGTTTCTGTGTACTTAAAGATGGTGATGAATGCCTGGGTTGTTGTTGGGTTTTAATTTACACAAAATATTTTACTATATAATGGAGGCATGGGAGAGCTGCAACTGTAAACTCTTGATGATGTTTGTATGTTTAGGGCAGCACAGAGATGACATTTAAGCTGGCCATGGAGGCTATGAAGGATATCACCAGTCAGGGAGGTGCAGTCCCAGCATGGGGGACAGCACAGCACCACACAGAGGCATGAGAACTGCATGGTTTATACAGAATGGCAAGTGTAGCTCTGTGGCTGAGAAGCAAGGTTTTAAAAGCCTGGAGGATGGAGAGTGAGGACGTGAAGTGGTTGGAACTAGATTATAAAATTGAGGCTCTTAAATGCTTGGCTAAGGAGTATGAACTTCAGGCAGTGGAAAAGCATCAAACATTTTGAAATATAGCAAGGACCTTCCTTCTCTCATTTATTGGTGTTACTGTAGTGCCTGATACAGTGCCTGGCACAGAGTAAGTCCTTTTTAAAAATTGTGTGTGTGCAGTGAATAAATGGTTGGATTAATGAAAGAGAATAACATGATTAGGTTTGTGTTTTAGAAGGATTAATTTGTCAGCTTTAGAGGATGGAATAGAGTGGGGGGTGTGGATACAGGAAGACTAACAACAACTCAGCCAAGGATACTACTTGAATCTTTTTTTTTTTTTTTTTTTTTTTTTTTGCGGTACGCGGGCCTCTCACTGTTGTGGCCTCTCCCGTTGCGGAGCAGAGACTCCGCATGCGCAGGCTCAGCGGCCATGTCTCACGGGCCCAGCCGCTCCGCGGCATGTGGGATCTTCCCGGACCGGGGCACGGACCCGTGTCCCCTACATCGGCAGGCGGACTCTCAACCACTGCGCCACCACGGAAGCCCCAAAGTGATCTTTTAAAAACACATTAGACATATAATTTCTCCGCTGTTCAGCATGAAATCCAAACCCTTAACATGGCTCAGAGTGGTGGGTTCCAATCCACTGGCCTAATCTCTGGTGCACTCAGCCCCTCTCACTTTGCTTCAGCCACATGGACAGTCTTTTCGTTCCTTGAATGTGCCAATCTGTGTCCCCCTCTGGGGCCCTTGCACACTCTATTCCCTCTGCATGGAACATTCATTCTCTATCTTTTTACCTAATAAACTCCTATCTGCCTTTCAGGTCTCAATTAATTTAATTTATTTATTTGAGTAGATAATGCATGTACATGGAATAAGTTTTAAAAGATACAAGAGTATAAAGTCAACAGTAAGTCTCTCTCTCTTGCCATCTAGCCACTTCTCCCTGGGGATAACCACTATTACTATTTTCCTCTGAAATCTGGTTTCAGTTCACATGTCATTTTTTTTTAGAGGCCTTTCCTGATATTCCAATCTAAAATAGATCCACTGATTGTATTGCCATAGCGCTTTTTATTATTCATCACAATTTGTAATTTCATATTTATTTTGTGACTATTCCCTCCTCCATTAATGATTCCCTCCTCCTACTAGACTATACGCTCCATAAGCAGAGTTTTGTTGGCCTTGTCCCCTGTTATATCTCCACCTCATTGCACAGTGTCCGGCACATCATAAGTACTGAATAATTAAGCCCTTCCTAAACTTTTTGCCTGTTTCTGTAAGCTCATCCCTTGCCACCCTGCTGCTTATACTCTGCCTTGAAATTCTCTCTCTGGGTCTTCCTCTCCCCATACTGTGTTCTGTCTAACTCCTAGTCATCTGTCAGGTTTTACTTAAAAGCCACCTGCTCTAAGAATCCTTTCCTGACACCACAAGTCCAGCTTTAGTGCCTCTCTCATGTATATAGCCCTTATTGTAGGTAGCCCTTATCACCTGCATTGATATTACTGTCTGGCCACTAGATCATAGATTCTGTATTGCAGGGACTTTGTCTTTGCCCGTTGTTACAGCTCCAGCATCTAGGGCAGTGGTTGGTACCAACCCAGGCCTGCCATGGATATTGGGTTGGTTGTACATTGCACAACTCTCATGTGTGCCATTCACATGGTTGTGAGGGTATAATTGTTTCTGGCTACCCCAGTGGGTAGTAATAAATATTTGTTGAATGAATAAACATGCTTTGGAGAGTTCAGTGCTTTTTAGGAGGTCATGTTTTAAAGTCATAATAAAATCTTTTTGGATAGATTAATTTTCAAGGCTCTGATCTGAGGATGATTGTGTACCCAATCAAGGGGATTTGTATATCAGCTCTTTGGGTGGGGCCCCAGGTTGCAGAGTCTGGAACCTAAAGCCTCAGAGAGTCAGCTGGGACTGTGGCCAAGAAGATACCTCAGTTATGTTCGGTGCTCTTTGGAAGCCTCTGCCAAAAATACCTCCCTCTTCCATGCGTGGTAAACTCTTACTCCTCTTTCAAGAATGCAGCTGTTGGGACTTCCCTGGTGGTCCAGTGGTTAAGAATCCGCCTTCCAATGCAGGGGACGCCGGTGCGATCCCTGGTCGGGGAACTAAGATCCCACATGCCGCGGGGCAACTAAACCTGTGCGCCACAACTAGAGAGAAGCCCATGCGCTGCAACGAAAGATCTCGCGTGCCGCAGCGAAAATCCTGCGTGTCACAACTAAGACCTGATGCAGCCAAATAAATAAATAAATAATAAAGATGAGAAAACTGACTTAAAAAAAAAAAAAAGAATTCAGCTGTTACCTCCCTGAACCTATTCCCCTGTACCGTCTTCCACTTCTCCCCGCTCACCCCTAAGGTGGAGTTAGTTGTTCTTTCCTCTAGGTTCCTTGCTTTCATCTCCATTAAAGTATTTTGTACACTATAAGGTAATTATCTGCTTTCCCATCATCCTTCCCCAGTAAACATGAGTGTCTCTAGGGAAAGTAGTATATTTTAGTCATCTTTGTAACTGTCCCAGTATCTATTCAGTTGTTGGCATATAATAGTAAATGCGGACTAAAGCACATCATGGAAGGGATCCTTGATATACCAGGGTTGTCTTGATGAAATACTGTGGATTGTAAACATAGGGAAAGTCTCTGAAGCCACGATTCTTGATTGGCCTGGCACAGAGCAGACCTGCTTGGAAGCACATTTTAGAAAAGAGAAGCTTAAGAAACATTTCACTTGATGCCATTAGACTTTTCCACACCATTTTGTGTTTAGCCCTCCACAAAGTGGTGGCCCTGGGGAGATGCAGGACCACAGGAGCTGGGAGGAAAGGGAGCAGAACCTAGGACTAGTACTTTTCCAGAAGGTAGGGAACAAGCAAGAGAGACAGACAGACATAACAGAGCTGTGTAGGGCTGGTTCCAGTGAAGGGTAGAGATAAGGAGCTGATATCAGATATGGGAATGATCAAGTCTAGCTAGATTTTTTTTTTTTTTTAATTTGGCTGCCTCGGGTCTTAGTTGCGGAACGCAGGATCTTCGCTGTGGCATGCGAGATCTTTCGTTGTGGTGCGTGGGCTTCTCTCTAGTTGTGGTGTGTGGGTTCTCTAGTTGCGGCATGCAGGCTCCCTAGTTGTGGCTCGTGGGCTTCAGAGTGCACAGGCTCAGTAGTTGTGGCGTGCGGGCTTAGTTGCCCCGCGGCATGTAGGATCTTAGTTCCCCAACCAGGGATCAAACCCACATCCCCTACATTGGAAGGTGGTTTCTTAACCACTGGACCACCAGGGAAGTCCCTTGCTAGATTTTGTATTCCAGAAATTCAGATGTTATAACACATCTGAGAACAGGCTGTTCAGTCACATAGACCTGGGTTTAAATTGCAGTTCTGCCTTTTACTTGCTGGTTGACCTTGGCCAATTCCTATTTTTTTGAGCTGCAGTTTCTTTATTTGTAAATGAAGATAAAAATAATGAGGATTAAAGGAGAATATGTATATATCAGCAAGTCCTTCTTTGAAGGGAATCTGGGTGGCATATCTCTGGGTCTACCACAGTGAATATGTGTATAGAGATCCTGTTTTTTACATACACACTGTTCTGTACCTTAGGTTTTTAGTTTTTATTGTTATTCACTTAACAAAGTCTGTTGGAGATTATTACATATCAACACAAATAAAACAAATTAGATAGTTTAAAAAACTGTGGAAATCTGTGATTGTCCTTTTTCCTGGTTGTATTTGCCACCTGTCTCTTTCTCTGAACAATCTTCATTGGAAAACTTCAAAAGGATTATTGCCTGTTGAGGAACAGAGAAAATGAGAGCCCTGTGAGAATGTATTTTGTCCCCCTACCACCAGTGGCTCTAGCAGGAGAGAATTTCTCAAAGGAAGATGGGTGGTGGGGATTAGATATAGTCCAGGGGCCAAACAGAGGGAAAAATGGGGTAAACCGAGTGCCAGCTCAGGATCAAGAAATAGCTCTGGTTCTTTAAACCAGCAAGAGGCTCACTATCCCCAAATATTCCATTTCATGATGGAGAATTTGTCTCCTCATGTATGATCTATCTGTCCCTGGAGGAACTTTGAAACAGGTTTGTCTTATTTTCTCTCCTTTAGGTGGCATTCTGCTGAGCATCAGTCGGCACTACAGGTCACAGCCCACGCATGGCATTGGAAGATACAAGCACCTAGTTAAAGCACAAGAGGTAAAAGGGGCAGGGGTCCTTTAGAAAAGGATATTGTGCAGCTTTTACAAAGACCCTGATGATCAGATGTGCATAGGTTGGATTATACTGGAGCTAGAAAGGATAGAAGGTTGTCCCTCAGTCCTCTCCAGTTAATTAGTTTGGATATGATCCAAAGTGGAGATGTTTTTGCCAGTTCCTAATCTTGTCCCTAGGCCAGGTTATCACAGTGAAAAGCAAATGATTTGGTTTTATTATTTGTGACACTTAAAGAAAATATCTTCTTAGTACTTAGTTCAATATGGACCTCACAATGGAAATGATATGTTCAGTTCAGTTGAATGAATGGTTTGTGGCACATAGAGGTAGATTAACATTTTCAGCCTAATAGCTGATTTTTACAGTATTTACAGATTTAAAATATGTATGTGTTTCTTGAATCCATTATCACAGATAACTGGGAGTTATTTCTAAGCATTGTCAGATTATTTAGCCTATTTCTTTGGCTCCAGCTGAAGGATTGCTTCTGTGGTGGTTAGATTTTTTGTGCATTTGCAGAGGATTTTGTAGTGGGATGGACACAAAACTGGCTTGGAAGTCAGACAGTCTAGCGTTGAGTCACGATTCTATCACTTCCTGTAAACAGTACAGTTAGGAAGATTTTGCTCTTCTACTTGGGGAGATTTCAACATCGCTTTTGGTTCTTTGGCTTAGTTCGATGCTCCCATGCAACCCCGCACATCTCCCATTGCCTCTCTCACCTTGGCAGAGGTCCAGTACCACTGCATTTGGGCCTCAGAAGCCACTAAACTTGCCACGTTCTCCTGAGCAACATCCTTATATCAAGGAACTTCATGACAGGAATGTTGCCATACCTGAGGCTTGTATCAGGCACCTTCCCAGCAGGAAACAGCCCTACTAAAATTGTTCCTTTGTGATGAGAAGAATACTGAATTGGGAACCAGGAAACTTGTGTTCTAGGCTTGGTTCTGCCAGTTATTAGCTTCGTGATTTGGGGCAAGTTAACCTAACCTCTTTGGGCATGGCAGGCCCTGAAATTATATGTAAAATGTTTTCTATGTGTGACTTTTTCTGGGAAGAGAGTCCATAGCTTTTGTCAGACTCTTCACAAAGTTTGAGAAACTCTGGATTAGAATATCTTCAGGAGTCTTTCAGCTCCGATATGATGTAACTCCATAATGCTATGATACATTTTTCAAACATCTATTATGTGCTAGGTACTATTCAGACTGAGTTGCAATAAAATTTTATAGTATGAATGAACAAGACCTGGTTCATGCTCACAGGGAGCTGATAAACCACTAGAGATAGGACACAAATAATTATGCTCCCAAACAGAAAGTGACAAGTGCTAAAAGGAAGACACAAAGTGCTATTTAAAATTCAGAAGGAGTGATTTACACCCTTTCTGAGTTGTGACACCTCAGAGTAAATTCTTGGAGTTGTTTTATTTTGGGATATCCCCCTTCTAAAAGTCTCACATAAATTAGCAGAAAATAGAATTAGTTTTGTTTGGGTGTGAGTTTTTTGTTTTTTTAAATTTCTTGGGATCCTCCCTCATAGATACTTTTCGGTGTATACCATGCTCTTGCCCACTCCTTGGCTTGTTATAAAAGGAAGCTTAATGGCATGTCTAATGCCATCTGTCCCATCTTTCTCTCCAGCCTCCTCTCCCATCTCATGGATACCATACTCAAATCATCATACTGTTTTGAGACCTCTTACATGCTCTTCTGTCTACTTGGAAGACCTGCTGTCCTTCTTCACTTGGCCAGTACATTCTGACCATCTAAATCCTATTGAGGAAGCAGGATGAGGAGGGGAAGAACAAATCTCGCCTTCTGAGAAACCTCTGATTCCCTGCACTGGGTTACTTGTCCTACCATGAGCTGCTGGAGTTCCTTGTGCTTCCTCTATCCTAGGACTTGCTGCTCTGTTTTAACCAACATGTTTTTTTTGTTTGTTTGTTTTGTTTTGTTTTGTTTTGTTGCGGTACGCGGGCGTCTCACTGTTGTGGCCTCTCCCGTTGTGGAGCACAGGCTCCGGACGCGCAGGCTCAGCGGCCATGGCTCACGGGCCCAGCTGCTCCACGGCATGTGGGATCTTCCCGGACCGGGGCACGAACCCGTGTCCCCTGCATTGGCAGGAGGACTGTCAACCACTGCGCCACCAGGGAAGCCCTAACCACCTGTTTTGATGACGGTTTCTACTCCTAGATGATGAGCATACTCAGGGTAGAGGCCACGTCTCATATTTTTTCTGTATCCTCAGTGTCCAGCACAAAGCCTGGCATCAAGTAGAGGACAATAAATATTGACTGAGCTGAACCTAAATGTGGTTATTGGAGCTGCCCCGAGGTTTTGTAAATCAGAGCTGGCAAACAACCCATTCTCTGCAAACAGCTGCCTCCAGATGACCTTGGTTGCTTGAAGGGAGTGATGCTCCCTTTTGTTAGGGCTGTAGGCTTTTCTCTGATGTCATTCATTGTTCCAGGGTGGCTAGCACAATAGGGCTGGATGGTGATGGAAGCTGCTAGAGGCTCCTCACTTCCCGCACGGAACAGCACAATGAAAACTTTCATCTGCCAGCTTACAGAGGCTCTGTCCCAAGTCCCTCTCTCTTTTGTACCCCTGGGGAACTGGACTGGAAAAGCTAGAAGTCATCTTTTGGCTTCCTTTCTTCCCTGAACTTAGAACCTAGAAAAAACAATGAACAGCCATATTCCCATTTTTTCTTCTCTGACTCTCAGGCTGGCTCCTTTACTCTCTTGAGCCCTACATCCCTGAGACAAGAGTTAATTCTCATGCACAAAGTGGCCAACCCTTGTCCCTTTTCTGCTGGTATAATCTCTTCATTCCTCCTTCCAAAGGTCCCACACTCAGCCTTATGACTCCTGAACCTTGGGAAGGAAAAGGCACATCTACCTCACCTCAGCTTTCCTTGTCAATACTGGTTTTTTCTCTATCTTGCATGGCCTGGTTTATAACTCTAGGTTGGTTCCCATCCCTCCATCCTGTGCCCTTGTCCTTGATGCTTCTCTGAGGAGTTAGTGAGAAGAGAGATGAAAACGAAGCTTCCTCTTGGGTGGCAGCATGGGGGATGATAGCAAACCATTTTTTCTGTATCCTCAGTGGGATTCTGGGTCTCTCAGCACAGACCCAATCTCCTTCTCAGTGATTTCCCATTTTGCACCCTATACTTCAGGCACATTTTCTCATACACCCATTCTGTCTCATGCTTCTGTGTCTTTGTACATGCTCTTTCTTCTTTAAGACATGATATCTTCCTTTTTCTTCTCTCATCATGTAACACCCACCTTGACTCATGGCAGTGGGGGATCACACTTCAGAGCATATCTGCAGCCATAGCACTGTGTCTCAGTGTGTAATCTCATTATTCCTTCAAGGGCCCTGCATCATTCTGTTAAATTTAAAAGGCTTCAGTTGTTTGGAGTGATTTTTATTTGATAAAAGTAAAAAGAATATAGTCCTTCACATTTGTATAGTGCTAGGTCATATCTCCCAAGACCACTTACATACTTGCCCTCAGCTGTTGTTCAGCCTCCAATTTTAGGGTAATAGCAGCCCAAGAATAAAAGCATTGCCAAGAGGAAGATGTGGGAGGATGGAATGGAGACAACAGAAATTGCTATCAGTTTTAGCTGTTATATGTTCTATTTTTCAGGCTCTGGGGCACTAGAGTAAGGTTTTTGAACTCAGACAATTTATTTCCTCTTTGTAGAACGGCCACTAGGAATCAAGATACCTTTTCTCTTGGAAACTTCATGCTGTTCTGACTGTTGACATAGAGGAGGTGTTTGTCATTTCTGACACCTACTTATTTTGTTGTAGCACTCATAGATTGATCAGTTCTAACAACCACAAGTCTGTGAGAAGACTGTGACATCATTTCCAGAAAAATCAGCAGATCAGAACCACTTTGTGGTGATAGTCCTAGCTTCCTGGAAACAGAAAGATTGGTTTTGCTGGCCTGGTGACTGTAGGGCTAGACATGGATTATAGGACTGGCTTACAGAGAGTTGTTTTAAACTAGCATCCATGTTTTCCCTCAAGTCTGCCTCTTGTAACTCATTGAAAAGAACAACCGTTATTGAATGTCTGCTATGTGCCAGGCACTGTGCTTTGCACAGATGATGCTGTGGTGAGTGGGACACAGTCTCTTACTACAAAAAGTATGAAGTGGCCTGGGAAGGATAGTGCTTAAAAAAAGTAACTAAAATACACGTGGGAAGTGCTTTGCTTGGGAAATGAACTAAATATCAAGAGAGTAAAGTTAAAGATGCAGTTCTCCCTGAAAGGGTCAGTGGAGGTGTTATAGAGTTCAGCTCAACAAACATTTATTAAATACTACCTGTATTCTTACACTGAGTATGTAAAGTGAACTGACACTCATCTAGGAGTATGCAGTTGCTTAGGGTAGCTGGAAACACTGGGGCTGTAAAAACTATAAAAGAGTTTCCCAGAGCTTTTCCAGGCACAGAGCGATTCCTGTGAAGACCTGACTTTTAGCCTGTGCCATTAGAGCACCCTGGTCTCCAGCCCACTGGGGTCTCATCCTGCCTTGCCTGTTCTGCTAAATTACAACAGTGTCAGAGCTTTAGAGAGATTCATTTTTGATATGAGTAAAAGTAATGATCTCTTTCCATTTTCAAAGTGCTTTCACATCTATTATCTCAGTGCCTCTCAAACCATAGGCCCTTGGAACACTGGTGATCCTAGAATGGAACCTCTCCTCAGGTTTAATAATGGCAATCTTCCACATTTTAGAAAGACAATTAAGTTAATGGATAGAATTTTCTAAACTACAAGTTTTTCTCCCATCAGTTTTACTTGATGAAAATAAATGTTAACAGAGAAACTCTTATGTTTTCATATTTTTTGAAATGCAGAGAACTCCATTTATATAATCTAACCGTATGTTCTGCTAGTTAAGTCATTCTTGTTTTATACAGTGAAAGCACATTGATGAGTATTTCATGTGCTTCACAAAGGGAAACGTGATTTTTTCTTAGGCCCTTTGTAACCAACAGATTTGAAAACCATGCTTTTTGCTTCACCAACTACCCTGTGAGGTAGACTGGGCAGAAAAGGAAACTGAGGAGCATAAGTGATTTCTCTATGACCATATGGCTAGTAAATAACAGAATCAGAACCAGAATGTAATTCAGCTCAACTCAACATTTAATATTGCTGGGCTCTAGGAATAGAGAAATGAATGATACTTTCTTATTGAGGTAGTGGTTTGGCTGCCATAAGAGGGAGCTCCACTCAATCAAGGGGCTTAAACAAGATAGAGTTTATTTTTCTGTCATATAAAGTATAGGTAGATATTCCCGCCTTTTGTTTTGCAACACTTATCATACTGCTTCTATCTCATAGTCTGAGATGGCTGTCTCCACATTCCATGTCCAGCAGGAAGGGGAAAGGGAAAGCAGTATGTCTGAGCTTGTATCCCTCTGGCCAGAACTTGGTCACATAACCATACCCAGTTGCAAGATTGGTTGGGAAATATAATTTTTATTATAAATGGTCATGTGCCCAGGTAATTTTCAGCAGGTCTGTGATTAAAGAGAAAAGAGAGAATAGATATTGAGGAAACTGGCAGGCTCTGCATACCTTCCTTAAAGAGAAAGACAGAGATTAAGAGAAATGTTTTAGAATTAGGCAGACCCAAGTTAAAGATTCAGTTCTTATGCTTACTAGTGTATGTCCTTGGGTAAGTTACTTAACTTTTACAAGCCACAATTTTCTTGCCTTTAAATAACCATGTTATTTAAATGCTTTGTGAGAAGTAAGTTAAAAAAGAAAGTTTTAAGTACTTAGCACAGTGTCTGAAACATGGAGCCCATAAGTAGTTACTGGTCGTGATAATGATGATGCTGATGATGGCATTAGTCCCTCTTTTTACAGTCCCATAGCACTCTATTTTCCTCCCTCAAAACATGCATCTTCTTATAATTGTTCTATGTATGCCTTTCCCAATAGATTGCAAGTTTCAGCAAGCAGAGACTATGGCTGTCTTATTTACTATCATATCCCCATTGCTAACCCTGGTCTGGCTTATCACTATTGGTCAGAAAATATTTGTTGAATAAATGGATACATGTGATAAGTGATAGTGGTGTATAATGGGGAGGGAGTTGCTCTGGGAACACATAGGAGTAGTACCTAACTCCACATGAGGAGTGAGGGAAGGCTTCCTGGAAGAGCATGAACAGAGTCTTAAAAAATGACTAGGAGGGACTTCCCTTGCAGTCCAGTGGTTAAGATGCCACGCTTCCACTGCAGGGGCCACGGGTTCCATCCCTGATTGGGGAACTAAGATCCCGCACGCCGCATGGGTGCTGCAAAAAGCAACAACAACAGCAACAAAAAATTACTAGGAGTTACATTGAGGATGTTGGGTGAAGAGTCAGACTCTGCAGGGAGGGGAAACATTCTGGGCAAAGGTGGAAAGTCATTGATCCTGGAGATGCAGTTGGGAAACTTTTAGCAGTTTGTTAATCCTGGAATCTCAAGTGGGCACTAGAGGATGATGGGACATGAGACTTGAGAAGTAGACAGATCTAGATCAACTTTTTTTTTTTTTTGCGGTATGCGGGCCTCTCACTGCTGTGGCCTCTTCCGCTGCGGAGCACAGGCTCCGGACGCTCAGGCCCAGCGGCCATGGCTCACGGGCCCAGCCACTCCGCGGCATGTGGGATCCTCCTGGACCGGGGCACGAACCCGTGTCCCCTGCACTGGCAGGCGGTCTCCCAACCACTGTGCCACCAGGGAAGCCCAACTTTTTATAAAGTTGCCATTTATTGAGGAACTATTATATACCCTTATATGTCATGCACAAAACCTAGGTGTACTGACCTGCTCGTTGCACTTTCAGCTGCGGCTACCTGAGGTCATTGCTCTTGGGTTTTAATTGACATGGTGCAGCAAGGTAGCTTGTGTTGAACTTGCCATGGGAGGTGGGCTGCTTGTTATGATTAAATTGAGAGGATTGGTATTTTTGGCTGCATTGGGTCTTCGTTGCTGCGCACGGGCTTTCTCTGGTTGCGGCGAGCGGAGGCTACTCTTTGTTGTGGTGCGCGGGCTTCTCATTGCAGTGGCTTCTCTTGTTGCGGAGCACAGGCTCTAGGCGGGCGATCTTCAGTAGTTGCGGCTCGTGGGCTCAGTAGTTGTGGCACACAGGCTTAGTTGTTCCGCGGTATGTGGGATCTTCCCGGACCAGGGCTCGAACCCGTGTCCCCGGCATGGGCAGGTGGATTCTTCACCACTGTGCCACCAGGGAAGTCCTGAGAGGACTGGTTCTTTCATGTGTGTCTTCTCTCTCTCTGTTTCTCTGAACTGTAAGCCTTTTTATAGCTGGGACTGTGTTTTCTCTTTCTTTGGTCTCTTTCCTTAGAGTGGTTGAATCAGCACTTTGCACACAGCAGGTGCTTAATAAATGTCTCATTCTGTAAAGCATACCAATAGGATATTAGGAGTATGCTTACGTCCAATTTGTAGTAAAAATAATGTCCCATCTGTGTACATTACTCAATCTTTCTTTAAAGATACCACTTATTGAGCAACTACTATATATCAGACGTGTAACCACTGTGTGCCAGGCTTTAAAAGCATTATTTCATTTTACGGTATTACAAATGGTATCTTTTATTTAATCCTCAGATATGCTGTGGTTATTAAGGACCCTGTTTAAGGAATCTAAGACTCATTAAATGACTTTCCCAAGTGGCTAGTAATTTCCAGAGCCATTATTTGAACTGACAGTGGTCAGAATCCATCTAATATCCATGCTATTTCCATTTCACAGAAATTCACTATTTTGAGCTTCACAAGAACCTTAGGTGTTACAGATGAAGACACTGATACCTAGAGAGGTCACTCAATGTCATGTAGTGACTAAGACAGTACTTGAGCCCAGATGTTCCTTTTTTTTTTTTCCAGCCATGCTGTGCAGCATGCAGGATCTTAGTTCCCCAGCCAGGGATCAAACCTGTGCTCCCTGCAGTGGAACCGTGGAGTCTTAACCACTGGACTGCCAGGGGAGTCCCCCAGATTTTCTCTGGCTTCCATCTTAGTCTAGGGCTCTTTATGCAGCACCAGGCTGAGCCTCTCTGCCATCCCAGTCAGGGTCAGGCCTTCTGTCTGGTGTACATTTCTTGAGTGTGCTACTCTGAGTTATAAACATAACCACCCTACGCTGTTATAACATAACCACCCTGTGCACCCTATGGCTCATTATGGACTGTTCAGAGTACCATCACCAAATCATTTTAAGTCCCCAGGTGTAGCTTTTAAAATTTCCATCAGCAGAATTTCTGGAAGCTGTATATGCTGCAGGCCTGTCAGCTTTTCATTTGAGGATTCAGATGATACAGTTTCTTCCCAACCTTCCTACCCTAGAGAATGCCACCTATAGTGATAGGCAGCTAGCTACTAGCATTACTTTTGCAGAATCTAGAGCAGAGAGCCTGGGTTTGGGGCCACAGACTCAGCTTCTAGCCATGGATAGACCCAAAGTGGTTGCCTTTTCCATTTCCTTACGATTGTAACCTTTAAACAAGTCATTTCCCCTTTCTGGACCTCGACTTCCCCCTTATATAAAATTAGGGGAGGAAAGAAGGAGAAACAAAGTTATATCTAAGTTACCTTCCAGCTATAACAGTCTGTTATTCTAATCTGAGTCCTTTCTCTATCTGTTCTTTGCCAGCAGAGTTCCCCAGTAGCCTTGGCCAAATAACATCCTTCAGAGGACCTCAGTTTTCTGTCTGTAAAATGGAATAATATGGATATTTCTGTACAAAAATGGTTTAGTGATTTATCCCATGGCCCATTTTGGTCATCATACTGTACTTCTACAGGTGTCCAAGGATGGCCGCCCTGGGCCAACTCACGGTGAATCCAGGTCAGTCACAGGAGTACCAAAGTTTGATGGTGGACAGTAGTCCATCTTCCCTGCCATCTTTCTCGTAGCCTCCATTCCTTTCCTGCCTAGCTCTCCTTCATGGGCAGTCAGGGTGGCCTTCCCAAAACACAGCCCTAGTCAGGTACATCTCTTGCACAGATATCTTTAATAGCTCCCCATGGCAGTCATGAAGGTCTGAACTCAGGCAGTAGGAATAAAAAGGAGGGGATGAGAAAGATTGAGCAGGTAAAATTATAGGAACTGGTGTCTGAAATCTCATGCACTCAAGCTCTTGCTAGCTATGCTGTGCCCTGGCTCAGAACTGAAATATAATATCACAGTGGACTCCTGATGGTGTGGATTGGTCCAGACAGATCTAGGCCAACATGGAAAAGCAAGTGAGATGCCAAGAGGGATACTAGAATCAGCTTTCTTCTTTTTGTTCTCCTAAAGCGACACCTTTGAAGAGCCCTGGCATTTTCCCTGGTTAAGAAAAGCCTCCTTCAGGCTTCAAAGAAGCTCCTCCCTTCCCTGCTGGAAAATTTTAGCCACTCCCCTTTGCATTCTGACTTTAGCATTCTTCACAGCTCTGACTGCAGTGCTGTCATGATGAGAAGTCTGGATTGCTGCATTTGGCCTCGGGTATTGTGGGCTCTGCAGGAGAGCCAAACCCCTGCACCTTGATGGTTGGTTATAGAAGTTGGCTTCTCACTCATAGCAAAGTCTAGGACCCTGGGGTGACTACCACTGTTAAGAACTTTAATAATGCAGAGGCTTCAGTGGAAAAATTTCTGCATTGGGACTCAGGAGGTCTGGGTTAGTTCCTAGCATCTGTCTGGTGTGGCTGTGTGACTCTGGGGGACATATTTAATCTCTCAGGGCTTCATATTCTTTCCCTGCAAGGATGAAGAACTGGGAAAAAGTTATCTCTAAATCTCATCCTATTCTAAAATTCTAAAATAGTGATTCACTGCATGTTGTCTCTCTGCTGGGCCCTGTGCTAGATGTGAGGAATATGAAAATGAAAAAATAATAATAAAAGTTAATGTTTATTGAGTGTTTAAATATGTGCCACAGATTGAATTAACTATATATAGTGTTTTGTTCAGTTCTCAGAATATCCCTGTGAGATCAGGTTTGTCATCAGTTTTACCGGCCTTGTGAAAGGACCATTTCTTGGTCCTCCCCCTGTTTCCCCAGATTGGGCCCCTGCTCTCTTAGACTGACCTGGAGAGCATTTATGTGAGAGAACCATTCTAGGTGCTCTGCCAGGAACACCTCTGCTATGGCAGTAACTAGGCTGTTGGCTGTTAGATAGGGGTGACTTAAGACATGTAAATAGATCCCCACCCCATTTTTTTCTTTAAAAAAAATTTCTACCAAATAGCAAGATTTATTCTAAATCTCCAATAATTAGGACAGCGTGGTATTAGCTCAAGAATAGACAAATATGGGGCTTCCCTGGTGGCGCAGTGGTTGAGAGTCCACTTGCCGATGCAGGGGACATGGGTTCGTGCCCCGGTCCGGGAAGATCCCACGTGCTGCGGAGCGGCTGGGCCCGTGAGCCGTGGCCGCTGAGCCTGCACGTTCGGAGCCTGTGCTCCGCAATGCGAGAGGCCACAACAGCGAGAGGCCCACGTACCGCAAAAAAAAAGAATAGACAAATAGCCCAATGGAGCAGGATAAAGAATATAGAAACAGATCCAAATATCTCTGAACATTTATTATATGACATAAGTGACATTGCATTGCAGTGGTGCTGGGGTACTTGGGTCAGTTGGATTGAATAGTCATGTGAAAAAAACTGACTTGACTCCTATTTCACACTGTACACAAAAAGCACTTAAAATGATTGTAGATCTAAATGTAAATATTAAAATAATCAAACTTTAGAAGATAACATACAAGAATATCCTCATGATCTTAAGGTAAGCAAAGATTTCTTAAACAGGACACAAAAGTCACTATAAATATAAAAGAAAAAAATGAGGAAATTGCACTACATTAAAAATAAGAAGTTTTGCTCATCAAAATGCACCATTAAAAAGTGAAAAAGGAAGACACAGGGAGGAAGAAGATATTTGCAACATGTACGTTTAACAAAGGATCAGGTCTAGAATATAGAAGGAACCTCTGCAGATCAGTAAGAGAAAGGAAGGCAACCCAATCTAAAAAATGGGCAAAATACTTGAATAGGCAGGTTATAAAAGAGAATATCCAAATGGCCAGTGGACATATGGGAACATGTTCAGGTTCAGTAGACTTAAAGGAAATGCAAGTTAAAGTCTCAATGCATTGCCACCTCATACCAACCAGAATGGCTAAAAGAAACTGACCAGAAAACCTGACTATACTAAGTTTTGTAAGTGTTGGCAAGAATGTAGAGCAACTAGAATGTTCATGTACTGCTGGTGGGAGTCTAAATTGGAAACCACTTTGAAAAACAGAGAACTTATTAAAGATGAACCTCTACATTGTCTGTAACTCAGTAGTTCAAGTTCTGGGTATATCCCCAACAGAAATACATACATATGTTCACTGAGAGATACATGCAAAAACATTGGTAGCAATACTGTTCATAATGGCTCCACACTGGAAACAACTCTAATTTCCACCTACAGTAAAAAGGATAAATAAACTGTAATATATTCATATAATAGACTTACTAGGGCAATGAGAAAGAAAGAATTCCTGTTTCACCTAAAACATGATGAATCTTACAAACATGAGTTAAAGAACTGGACACAAAAGAGAACATAGTATATTATTCCATTTTCACGAATTTAGAAAAAAGGCAAAATGAGCATATGGTTCTAGAAGTCAGAATAGTGGTCACCAATTTGGGGGGCAGGAGACTTTTGGGGGTCCTGGTAGTGGTCTGTTTCTTGTTCAAGATACTGTTTATACAGGTATTTTCACTTTGAAAATTCATTGAGCTGTGTACTTATTTATGCATTTTTAGTATGAATATTGTAAAAACATTTTTACCAAAAAATTTTAAAAAGCAAGGTAGATTTTAAGATTCTAACTTTGAATTGACAAAAGATTCATATTATTAAAAATTCAAAAAATATAGAAGGGAAATAGTTAAAAAGTCTCCTTCCCATCCCTGTGCCCCAGCCATACAGTTCTCTCCCTCATAGGTAGCCAATGGTATTAGTATTTTTGTGTATCCTTCCAGAGTTATTTTTTTGATATGCAAACAAATAAATATGTAAGTAATTAAACACACACATCTATTCTCCCCCACCCACCCTTTGTATATGTATGGCAATATTCTGAAAACATTCTACAGTCTGCTTTTATCGTTTAATTTATCTTAAAAACCTTTCTGTATCAGTACATAAGGAAGTTCCTTATGTTTTCTTACAGCTGCATAATGTACTATTGAATGGATGTGCCATGTTTTATTTAACAAGTTCCCCTCCTGATGGGCATTTAGGTTAAATTATTTCTGGTTGAGAAGCTTTCTTGATCCTGATCTATGTCGTGTTACATATCTGTTTTCCCAGGGCTCATACTTTTTACAGCAGTTTGCACAGGTTGATATGTAGTGAAGCAATACTTTATATGAAAGAGAAGGGTAGAAATAAAATAATTTGTCTGCCTCTAAGTTTTTAAAAGGAAAGCTGTCTAAACAATTGGACTGCAGAATTTCAAACCTAGGAGGGCTGGAAGAGAAGTAATTCTGCACTTTCTTGTGATTGATTTCTTTAAGATTCAGATGAAAGTTAAGATTCTCTCCTTAGAAAAAATGTGCACACATGTAAAATTTTGCATGTAAGTTTTGAGGTTGACACACCCCTTGAAATTCCTTTATGGATTCTAGATTAAGAATCTGTTGAGAGGGCTTCCCTAGTGGCACAGAGGTTAAGAACCAATGCAGGGGACACGGGTTCAAGCCCTGGTCCGGGAAGATCCCACATACCACGGAGCAACTAAGCCCAAGCGCCACAACTACTGAGCCTGCACTCTAGAGCCCGTGAGCGGCAACTACTGAGCCCGCCTGCGCGCATAGAGTGGTGCTCGACGACATGAGAAGCCGCTGCAATGAGAAGGAGCCCGGGCATTGCAACAAAGAGTAGCCCCCGCTCGCCACAACTAGAGAAAGCCCGTGCACAGCAACGAAGACCCGACGCAGCCAAAAATAAATGAATAAATAAATAAATTTATTTTAAAAAAAAAGAATCTGTTGGGAATTCCCTGGTGGCCCAGTGGTTAGGACTGTGTGCTCTCACTGCCAAGGGCCCAGGTTCAATCCCTGGTCAGGGAACTAAGATCCCACAAGCTGAAGCAGCCGCAAAGCACAGGGAGATCAGTTCGGTGCTTTGTGACCACCTGGAGGGGTGGGATAGGGAGGGTGGGTGGGAGAGAGACACAAGAGGAAAGAGATATGGGAACATAGGTATATGTATAACTGATTCACTTTGTTATAAAGCAGAAACTAACACACACAAAAAAATAAAAAAGGATTATTTCCTGTAAAAAAAAAAAAAAAAAAAAAGATCCTACAAGCTACGTGGCATGGCCAAAAAAAAAAAATCCTCAAGAATCTGTTATTTAGCATAACCCCATTAATATAAAAATTGGGAAACTGAGGGCCAGATTTGGAAGGTGAGTCTCGAAACTAGTTAATGGCAGAAGACAGTCACATGTATTTATGTTAAATAATGCCAGCATATTCCCTCTCCTTTCATTGACTGATGCTACAGCCCAGAGTGTCAAGGGAGGCTGCCCATTCCTTCCCAGGAAAAGTTCAATTTATCGGTAGGGTAACCTGAGAGAAAAATGGTAAACAAATTTAACTGAAAGATTGATTTTTTTAATGTATATATATATCAAGATGGTATGGTTAGAATTTCTTGTACAATATTTTGATTTAGTTTCTTTCTCTTTTGTTTCCTGTTTAGCCCAGGAAGAAGAGGGGAAAAGTGGAAGTGAGACCCATTAATTTGGGGACAGATTATGAATATGGGGTTTTAAACATTCACCTGACTGCGTATGATATGGCCCTGGCAGAGAGTTATGCCCAGTATGTTCACAACCTCTGCAACCATCTCTCCATTAAAGTCGAAGAAAGGTATGAAAGATGCCTTTGCATGGGATGTTCTTGGTGTGGGTAGTATGCTCTGCTTTGTTATTGTAAAATGAAGTTTTGAGATATAATTTACATGTAGTAAAATTCACTCTTTTTAGGTATATAGTTTGCCACAATCAAAATATAGAACAAGGGCTTCCCTGGTGGCGCAGTGTTTGAGAATCCGCCTGCCGGTGCAGGGGACACAGGTTCGTGCCCCGGTCCGGCAAGATCCCACATGCCGCGGAGCGGCTGGGCCCGTGAGCCATGGCCGCTGAGCCTGCGCGTCCGGAGCCTGTGCTCCGCAACGGGAAAGGCCACAACAGTGAGAGGCCCACGTACCGCAAAAAAAAAAAAAAAAAAAAAAAAAAAATA